>KI574535.1:463-12135 GCA_000500245.1 Cronartium ribicola 11-2
AAGTAGACATAGGTTAAGATACATGAATACAGAGGTAGTCATAAAATACTATAAAAGGAAATAGTGAACAATGAGGCTGTGCTAGCATAAATACTATAAAAGGAAATAGTAACCAGTGAGGCTGTGCTAGCATAGTATAAAGATAGGAGAAAGGGCAATTTTCCTACTGAGGATCTGAAAGGTATATAAACCCCCTTCTCAGATCCCTGCCCCTTTTCCCCCCTTCCACATTCTGAAAACTGAACCACAAACTAGATTTGATATTCTCAAATTGGGATTCTTAGCATTGACTACAAATAGTCTGGTGCACTGTCCTTCTGAGAACATCTCTCTGTTTCTTCCTTCTCTCTGTCTTATTTTGTACAAGGCCTTGGTCCTCATGAAACCAATCATGTGTCCTGGAGCACACAACCCAGATACACCATGAGATGAGAGAATGGAAGGTGTGGATGGGTTGATTAGATGTGAGGATGGATGAATTTCATTTGAACAAGATCATGAAAAAAATGAAACAACAAAAAGAGAAGACAAACCTGGAGCACACAACCCAGATACACTGTGAGATGAGAGAATGGAAGGTGTGGATGGGTTGATTAGATGTGAGGATAGATGAAGAGAAAACCTTCCTACATTGTGCTCCAGACACAAGAAGAAAACAGCAGAAATGTCACATGGAGGTTTCACACACATGTTGGAAGCACAGACCTACAAGAGACACGACAGAGCTTTAGCTCAACAGGTCCTTCCTCTGATATTGCACTCATTATCTTCATAGGCTCTGGGCAGAGTTCTTCAAGATAAAAGTGACAAGAGGTTAAACCAACCTGAGCTGGGGTGACTACTGTGTTCACAAGGCTCATAGGATCTAGGGTGACTACTGTGGCATAAAGATCCTGGAACTGGGGTGACTACTGTTTTCACAAGGTTCCACAAATTGACCAAGAAAGCTGAAGCAAGCTTTCACCTGACCAGGAGGATCCAAGCAGATCCTCATTGCCCAACCTATACCCCAAACCCTCTTGTAAGAGGTCAACTAACTGTAGTCTGTGCGAGTTTGCCCTCTCACAGACTAATTTCCTTAACCAAATCTGTTAACCCAAGTGTTGAGGTAGACCCAAAAGAAGTCTGCCCCTCACAGGAGGCCATCTATTCCGCTTTTCACACTATGTTGCACACAACTGATGAAAAGCTTTTTTGGAGCTTACCAGATAATTTTAATTAGAAAAATTGATGACATTTTTTTTTAAATTGCTTACATGAGATCTTTGAGTAACTTCACTTTGGAAGGATGACAGCCAGAAGTAGCTCAATGACTGCACTTGGAAGAAGTATCACAGTGTTTTCTCAAAAGACTTTTCAAAACTTTTGTTTTCTCTATTCTAACCTAATCTTTGTACTCTCACCCTAGAAGACACCAAATAGTGAATATGGCAACTGGTAGTTCTTTCCCACTACAAGAAAATGGACAAACCTCATGTTTGTCTTTCAGTTACAACCCAAATCAAACTAAACTTATATCCCATGGCTTCAGACTCACCACATCTTTTCCAGTTCCCAAAGAACAGAGGTGGTACAGGTAAAAATTTGTAAACACTACCTGGGGAAACTGGTAAGACACAGGTCCATGGAAAGCTGAGAACAAGCACAAGGGATGAGACACAAATTTGACCATAAGGACAGCTTTTTATTGACAAAAAATAAGATTGATATGAGAGTAAGAAAGAAAAGTAATGCAAAAGAGTATATAGAATAAGCTTGTGTATTAGAATTGAAACAAAATTAATAGAGAAACCACAGCTTTTTTTTTTGTGAGGAAAAGAATTCAGAGGAGGAGAAAAGGGTAGGGTCTCAAAGAATACCCTGAATGAGAAGATCCCTGCATTTGTGGAAGCCTATCTCCAAAAGAAGCTAACTCAGAGGCATGACCCAACAGCACCACCAAAGGGGAATATACACCCCCAAGAATTCTTAAATCCATCCACTAGAAATACCTTGCCCCCAAACATCAGCATTTTATCCAAATAAGCAAGTTTCAAGATGGTTGTGACCAGGGCTTGAATTAACAATTCCCAATCTTGCATACTTTTATTTATCAATCTTCAATACAATCTTGAAATGTGAGGATTTATCACTGCTTAGTTGTGGTATGATACATTTTGTGTATATGGGGGCCAATGCAAGTACAATACCTGATCCCTGGGGGCTCTTCATGGACATTGTACCGTACTGGTGGATGTCATCAAAGCACTCAATTGCTTTTCCAATAGTCAACACTACCAACACTTTTGCCTTGGCTTGAAAAATTCCAAAATTTCATGGAATGAAAACCCTTGGAAACAGATTTCTCAAGGGTTTTGTCTAAACAAAATTTTATTGCTAAATTTTGACCCTGTTGAAATACTTGAAGAGGTTTGTCCAAGGATTTCCATCAAAGGACTCTTTATATTTTTCAATCCAAGGTAACTGTGCTAGCAGTGAAAGACCATGTGGGAAACACTTTCAGGCCACTTTTTGTAATGTTTCTGGTTATTGTACCAAGGTCCAGTTGTTGAGGTACAGTGTTTGACCGAGTTGTGTCAAGAGGTTAGTTTGTGACATTGGTAACTGAAAGAGACCAGTCAAACTCTTCACGTCTGGAAGAGAGCTTAAAGCTTAGTGGAAACCGGAATGTAACTTGTATCATCTCGTGCATGTATCATCCTGGAGTGGTGCTTCAGGACGACTGCTGTTTGAGGCAAGGTGAATGTTAAGGGGTATATTAACTTGGAGCTGTTCGACAAACTCTGATTTTCTTTTCCTCATCGGAAATTGAATCAGAGTGACTCCAAATTTCTTTTCTCTCTCTGTTTGTTTCTCTTAGAAGTGTTGGTCTTGACAGATGAGGTTCTGATGAGCGGGGTTCAGTTTGTTTTTTCTTTTGTCTCTCACTCCAACGCTTCGATCCCTGCGCTCGTGCTCGCAGCTCAGTCTTCTGTCGTCGAGCCTTTGCCTCGCACTCCCTCCATCATCCCTCCTGAGCTTACAGGCTAATTGCCTGCTCGTACCAGTGCTCTTGCTCACAGCTCAGAACTTTACACCAGTGTGGTACAATATTCAAACATTGCTTGGATATCATCCCATACTGTTGATTGAAGATGAGGAGTGCCAGTGCAATTGAGTGAGGGGTATGGGTTTGTACTAGTTGCCCTAAACCTTGGGTGAGAGCATTTACATGTGATTTTCAAGTTTGATATGGTTCAAGATATTTTTGTTTCCTCAAGGTGAAACAAGGTATGATGGAATTGTAACTCAAAAAAACCACAATGTTTTTGATTGGTTTTGTAGGGCTTTATGCTTAATAGCAGAAACTTGCCACATGGTGGTTTAGTTTTGACTGCAAGGTAAAAACCAGTAAAAAGATCATGATTTTTCTTTTGAACAAAATCATCTAATGGAATTCCTGCCGTGAGTATCTGGTTATTTAATTGTTTGGCTCAGGAGATAACTAAAAAGGCCCCTATGAGACCCACCAATCTTTTTCTTTTTCTTTTTGATCTTTTCTTGCAACCGTGGTTAAAAAGGTGGAATATTACGCCTAATGCTGCTGAATTGAGCTATAATGATATTTATTTATGTTGTAATTCAATCAACACAAAGCAGGCTTATGTGAAGCTCTCCTCTAGTAACATACCCCGAGGGCATTATGATGCGGTGGGATGAAAAGACCTGGGCGCATGAATTATCGAACCACTCTCTTCAGCTGTCCTCGCTCCTTCGCTTTCGACATATCCCCCGATCCCGTCCATTCGCCAGATGGATTTATGGGATTTGCTAGGATACGTTTGGTGTTGTAGGGGTAGAAGTAGTTGAGGCGGAGGAGATGCGAGATTGAAGGAATTCATATGTGCGAGAGCAGGTGCCAGTGAAGTCAAAGCCATAGATGTTTGAGTGGAGTGCTTGTAGACTCTCGTTCCAGTTTGACTTGATCTGTTCTACGAATGGTGCCGGCCGAGGTCGGAAGGATGCTTGGGCAATAGATTCCTCTGGCCCAAAGAAGGAGGAGGAGGAAGATAAGATGTTGTACTGAACGGATAGGTCGTGGAGAGTCGTAGAGAGGTGCGCAGTCCGGTTGGTGAGCTGGGTGTGTATGATGTAGTAGGAACCGCCAGCGACGGCCTGGCACAGGAGGGGAAAGAAAAATCAGCTAAAGAAAGATGTGTGGAAGATGGGTAGACATGACTTACGACTCCTTTAGCTGATTGGGTGAAGAAGTTGATCATGTTGCAAATGGCTTGCTTCGGACTGGTGTCTTGAGAAAGGTTGGCGGGACTCGGACAACTCCGACAGGTAGATCCCAGCGACGGAGCCACTGACATGGAGCTCTGTGTAATGTCGTGTGCGCAGTGACTGCGCTGGCTGAAAAATGCGTATATGTACTACACATAGTCAACCATCAACTACATACATAACCCATACCAAGTCATGGAGATGGCGTTGTATGGGTTACGGTGGACTAATTCTCATCTCCCCTGTCTGTCAGGAACTGGCTGATGCTGTCCCGCCACCACTCGGGCCATCTCAACAGTTGGCAGATTTACCCTGTACTTCCATCCGTTTATGGAGCAGTCTGTTTGTATCCTCTGACACTCCAATGCCACATTTCAGTGATCACGTTCAGAAGACATGAAAGACAAGACACTGCAAGAAAAAAAAAGTCTAAGAGAGTAAGGAAGTAATTAATGAATAGAAGATTGTACACATTTCAAAACCTGATGTGAGATTCAAATAGCTAAGCGAGATATCTGTATCCCCATTGAAAGTCTACAGAGGACGTGAATCAGGAACTCCTAAGAATAATAGATATCCCCTGACCACGTCGCTCATTTGAGGCTAAAGCTTTTCAAAGGATCTTTCTTGCGTCCGGTACCACGACCTCGATTGGCTGCTGTCCGACCTCCCCGAATGCTTTTGTTACCTTGTTTGTGAAAACGAACGTTGGAATGGGCACTAGTAGAGCGTTCGGGTTTAGTGATCGGCTCAGTCACACCTTCGGTTTGATTGATGGTAACAGGAGCTATCTTAGGCACGAGGTAGGAAGGTACATGCTTCATATGGGGTTGGATTCGGGTCGGATGTAACGGTTTGTCGTGTTTCAAAAATGCTAGATCATTTGGGTTCTCCTCAAAATGCGACTGACCGGTTATCAAAGCTTGTCAGATATCGGGCTGATCAAGAGAAGAAGAAAAAGGGGCACGTACTTTGAGCTTTTCCGAATTCATGACTTCATTCTTGATTTCTTTGATTCTAGCTTCTCGAATGGCAGCTTTGGTGACTGAACGCAGTCCGTCCTCCATACGGTAACGGAAGCCTTCAACTTGAGTCATATCGAATTTATACTCTTTGATCTCAGAGCCTCGTTTACGTTGTTGAGATTCGATCTTCTTCCATATAGCCAGATCCTTAACAGCCTGTTGATCCGCACTCTTGGTGGACGTGGTAGGAGATGACCGAAGGAAAGAAAGTGAGATTCCCGTTCGACCAGCTCTTGCGGTGCGTCCGATCCTATGTGTGTAGCATCGTGCGGATGAAGGAAGATCAAAGTTGATCACACATCCCACGTCAATGAAATCGACTCCGCGAGAGACCCCATAGTCTGTGGACCGATCAGTCGAACGGTCTTTAGCAGTGTTCTTTCGTTTCCTCTTCTTAGAGGCCGTTTCGGGGGCCGATGGTTTTGCTTCAGCGTCAGGTTTGGAGGAGTCTTCGGCAGGTTGGGTTGGGATGACTGGGAAAAAATGCCTTCGAGTTCTATCAGCCTGTCAATCGATCAGGGAGTGGGAGCCATGTAAAACTGACGGTTTGAACAATCTTCTGAGGTCGATTGAGCCGGCTGGGAATCATCAACCTCGATAGTATCACCGCTCTCATCAGTTGCAATAAGATAGTCAAACACGCCTCGGTTGAATTCCTGGACAGCATGGTAACGAGAGTTGAAGGGGAGCTCGGAGTTGAGGACGCCGCTTCGAATCCCGAATTTCTCCAAAAACAGTTTGAGTTGATATGATTTATCGGTCGAGTTGACAAAAATCAAGCCCTTGCCTTTGATTAATCGTAATCGAAAGATCACGTAAACTAGCAAGAACTTATCCTGCTCGTTGGAGACCCCGATCGAGAATTGAGTCAGGTTCTTCAATTCGTTTTCGGACTCTTTCACAATCAACACTTCTGGGTCTCTCAAGACGAGATCTTTAAGCTGCGCCACCTCTTCTGTCATCGTTGCTGACATTAGAAAGCTCTGGTAGAAGTTGGGGAAACGCCAAGTTGCCCCGTCCATGGCCCCCGTGCCTGAAAGGATGGCCTTGATGTCGTCAGCAGAATGACCGTAGGAGAGAATCAGGTCGGCCTCGTCCAGGACCAAGAAGGATAAGTTAGCCAAGTTGAACGATCCAGTTCGGAGTTTGTTCAACAGTCTGGACGGAGTCGAGACCAGAATGTCGGGTGGACTCCCGACTTCTAACCTAAGAAATGTGTAGATCGGGCCATAAATCTCATGATTTCATGCCACACCCGCGAGTGATAGTGAAAAAGCCTGACCGAAGCAAATTGAGTTCTTACCGTTGACTGTGCTGACTTTTTTTCTTGCTCCGCGATCCATCCGCTGCCGAAAGGTTTAGAACCTCAATCCCAGCTTCAGTTCCTAGACCATTACAGAGACCACGAAAAGCGACAGAGACTTGCTCGCTCAGCTCTCTGGTGGGAACTAAGACGATGGCAGTGACGGACGAGATGGGGCTGTCGAGCGAATTGGCGCGCTGCTTCGCCTTTCGATCGAGGATGCCTTGGACGATCGGAATTGCATAGGCCAATGTTTTCCCGGAACCAGTGCTTGAGCCCGCGAGGATGTCTTTACCAGCAAGAGCAAGCGGTATGAAGTCCTGCTGGATGCGTGTAGGGTGCGAGAGCGAGAGTGCAGAGAGAGCAGAAAGGATGAGGGGGTTGAGAGGCGGGTTGAGTTGATCGAATGAGGGCTGAGTCTTCGTTTTCGATGTTGATGAAGAGTCGGTAAGTGAAGACATTTTCAGAGAACCAAATTGTCGATAATGAAATCTTGGAGAACAAATCTTCAGGTGAGTTGAATGGATATGGAGAAGATTGGCTGAGTGGTGGTTGGGTCTCTTTTTGTTGAGCCCTCTCAAACCCCATAATATACACGATGACAGTACACCCGTCGTCGGTAGCAGTCTGTATTCCCTACTGTCTGTTCAACTACCGTCAAGTCAAATAGTTGTGGTTTCTCAAGTCCCAATCAACCTCAAAAAACCACTTCCCCAAAATTCCACCAGACTCCAGTACACCACTAGGTCTGTACCAAATGCCACATGCTTCCCTTGCCTGCCTTGGCAAATCTTCCAAAAGGCTGTCAACCAAAAGACTTGACTGGGCCATGGAATCAGACAGAGATGGGCTCGGCCAGCTCCTGTCAGATCCAATTCGGCCCAGTCAATGGCATGAAACCTCAAAAGGAATCAACTCACAGAGGAAAAAGCCTCATCTTTGGTGTTTGGTCTTATTCAAGGACCATGCAGACTTGCAGTATGCAACAAAATACCAAGCAGGGTGTGAAACACTTACCCAGTAGTTTAAGGAAGATTTAAATCATCTATGGCCCAGCAGTATGTCACCATGCTTCACACGCCCCCATCCCCTGCTTCCAGTGTTTGATTATTTCTGGGTTTACTTTTGCTGGTCACCCTATTTGAGATGGTCCAATTGTTCAACAAGTCCTTTATTTTATTTTATTTTTGCTCAAGTATGCTGTGGGATCATGTTTGGGGCTATATGCTCCCTGTGGACCATTGGAAAAACAAAGCAAAAGAAGACCTGATGCATCCTTTCTTCAAAAAAAAAATTTGCACCTCAAGATTCAAACACAGACCACAAGAGCAGTGGCCCAGGTGACAGGTGTGGACAGGATACCAGTATACAAGAGACACTTGGTAATTGATGCACATATTGAGTTATGAAGCCACATCTGTCCTGTTGTTTGACAATGTATACTGAAAGTCCACACAGTCCTTGAATAAGAATCAAAACTGAAGATCACAAGGCTTTGTCCTCTGTGAGTTGATTCCTTTTGAGGTTTCATGCCATTGACTCGGCCGAATTGGATCTGACAGGAGCTGGCCAAGCCCATCTCTGTCTGATTCCATGGCCCAGTCAATTCTTTTGGTTGACAGCCTTTTGGAAGATTTGCAAAGGCAGGCAAGGGAAGAATGTGGCATTTGGTACAGACCTAGTGGTGTACTGGAGTCTGGTGGAATTTTGGGGAAGTGGTTTTTCAAGGTTGATTGGGACCCAAAAAACTACAAATTTTTGACCTGACTGTAACAAAAGATACCACTTGTCATAAAATGTGCAAGTCACTCCTACAGACTCAGCAATACCCCATATTTTCCATGGAATTGAGCAAGTGAGTATGGGGTAGTGATGGGAGCATGTATGGTGCTAGTGTCAAAACGTAAGAGGCTCCAGATCAGGTTTTATTGTCAATCTGACCCTGTGGGGTTCAATTTTCAACAAGAACAAAAACATGAAACATAAGAAAAAGCTTCAGTCAATACATTTTTGGAATGCTGTTGACACAGGTGTTCCAAAAATGAATGTCCTTGGATCAAAATTGGATGAATTTTGAACCCCAGCAAAAAAATCTGGTGTTTGACCTAGTTTCTTGCTTTTTGACACTAGCCACCATAGTAATTATCCCTGTTTCTTTGACAGTGATTTCCCTACATAGGAGTCCTATTCTCTTGACTAAGAGCATCTGCAGTGGTGGGCCTTCAAATCTGGACCTCTATTGCTAAATTTCAAATTTTAGAGGTCTTCCAAATACTTGGGGTGCAACAGTTTGACCCCCATCCCTGGACTGGCATTGTTGATGAATAATGATCATACTACTTTGAGGTGTGGAAGGGTGTGGACCAATCATGAGAGCATCCACAATGGTGAATCCCTATTGCTAAATTTGGAAATCCCTGGAGGACAACCTGACTTGTAGTTGCGCCAACAACTACCTGCAGAATTTCAATGCTGAATATAGCTCAGTGAGGTAGTCAATACGCCACTGGCTCCTTATCTATATTCTAGCTAGGATTGCTCTACTCCTTGGTGAGACTTCTACACACCAAGGGATCCTAGATTGAGATAGAAAATCTCCTGTGAGGTTGGTTTGAGCTTATAATGTTCACACCTAATGAGCTTTACACTATTGAGCTGATATATTCTATGGAAGATATCCTCAATGTGTGTAATTGCTCAGTTTGGGGTATGTTTAAAAGTTGGGGAGAGGGTTCAACTGCTGAGCAAGGAGGAGGGGTTTATATACCTTGATGCCTATCCTCTCCCTCATTTTTGGGATTTGGGTTGACTTGTGGTCTGCCTAAGGTTGGTACAGGACCACCTGGTCAAATTTTGGTTAGTTACACTTATAACAGGGCCCAAATATAGGCTCCTGTCATAAGTCTAGTATGCTTTATGACTCTTGAAACTGAGCCTGAGTTGTAGTTACTAGTGTTATACACATAGTAATCTTATGTTTACATTATTCTCTTGTATGTAATATCTATGTTACACATGGTTACTATGTGTAATCCTGATGTGTACAGTCTGTGGGACTGCTGAGCAGTCCTTAGGACTGACTATTGGTCCACACTGGTCCGCACCTCAAGGTAGTGTAATCACCCAACTTAACCCAAGTGCAGTCTTATTCCAACCTTTAGTTTCTTGGGGAAAGGAAGAAGGGACTTGCATACTAAACAATGTCTCTGGCACGAGTGCCAAACTGAACATTGAAATTTTGGTTTTCTTTTTGATTCAGACCCCTTGATATCAGGCATTCCTTGATGGTTTGTGTCAGGGAGTGGCTCCTTTTAGGCTAATTCCTGGCTGAGAATTCAGTCTACCCTTAATACACTCAAGTGTAGACTGTAGTTAAATGACCCCTAAAGAGAGTATTTGTGAGGAATGGGTCTCTATGCCCAGGTACTAGGTGCTGAAGGAGAGCACAGTTGAGCACCACAACTGTTTATCTCCAATCCTTCTATGGAACAGGGTGCTCTGATTCCTGTTTGGGTGTTTTATCTCTATCCTTGTTAGTCCTCATTAAAAAGGAGTCTGCAAGACTCTAAGTTTACCAACCTGGGTGGTGACCTTTTTAATTTACTCACACCTATTAATGAGATCCCAGGAGCAGCCTGGAACAGCAAAGCACAAATCCCAAGGTATGGGTTAGTGCGTGACTATAGCCCTTAGCACTTATTGAGTAGATAACTTCTCATATTTATCCTCAAAGGGTGTGCTAGTTGGGTGTTTTAGGTGGTTGTGGTCAAAGGTGAGGAGAGGGGACTACTCCTGAGCAGGAGAGAGGGGGTTTATATACCTTTCAGGTTACCTCCTCCTCACTTTTAGAATATGGGCTGGCTTGCTTATCACCACCAAGAAAATTGCATCGCGTAGAGGCATGCTATGTCATTCCATGCAATGAAAATATGCTGGCAGTGTATGTTATCACAGGACCATGTAGGCCAGTTTGTGGTTAGTTACTCTAATGACAGGGCCTGTTAGTTGGCTCCCGTCATAAGTATACTATGCCTATGACTCTTGAAACTGAGCCTGAGATGTAATTAGTACAAGTGTATTCTTATTACACTTGTTTTTCTCATGTACACTTGTTGTTACAGTTTTAATTACATATGTACTCTTTTAGTATTATATGTAATTGTTTCTTGACAACCTTTGGGACTGTTGGACAGGCCTCAGGGTTGACAGTTTGAGAATTCTGGAAGGACAACCTTTCTTCAATCAAAGCTTTTCTTAGGCTTACCTGTCAGGGAGTGGCTTCTGTCAGGCCCCTATTGGGCTAGAAATCCAGTCTACACTTGGTACACCCAGGTGTAGACTACAGTTAGATGACCTCTGATGAGAGGGTTTGAGAGGACTGGTCGTTCTTAGGTTAGGTGAAGTGTCAAGGAGAGCTACAGTTGAGTGCAACAACTGCCTAGCTCCAATCCCTGTATTCCAAGCAGGTGCTCTTATTTCTGCTTTTAGTTATTTATCTCTGCCTTTTTGAGTCCTCACTGTCAAATGGTCTGCAAGACACTAAGTTTTACCAACCTGGATGGTGACCTCTAGTTACTCACACCTATAACCCTTTGCACTATTGAGTAGATGACCTTTATGTAAGTATCCTCAAAAGGTGTGCTATTGGGTTGTTTAAGTGGTCGTGGTGAAAGGTGAGGTGAAGGTCCTTTTCTGAGCAGGACAAGGGGTTTCTATCCCCTTCAGCCTGCCTTCTCCCTCACTACTGGACTTCTGTTCAAGTTGTGTTTGACCCATGCTACTGATGAGTGGTCATATGCTTATGATCCGTGCCATTTCAAAGTGATCCACACCTACGCTTAGGTTGTGCTTCCTCCTACACATTCCCAACACTCTGGATACAGACTGAATAGCCTAGTGGTAAAGGCATCACATTGACATTGTGTCTCAGCATACATGTTGATGTCAGCCCTGAGCATAAAAATGCCATGGACTTACAAAACAAAAATACAACTCATACTCAGTTTCTAGAGTAAAAACACAAAAGTGTACTTATCAACTAAGTAATATTATTGCAGAAATGGATTCTACGCGAAAAA
>AWVX01048702.1:0-14183 GCA_000500245.1 Cronartium ribicola 11-2
TGACCAAGCTTTTGCTATACTTTTTCAACAAGTTTCAATCCATCAATCCCAATCATATCCTCAGTGCTGACTTCAATCACATCAATTGATAATGGAATGAAGCCACAGCAGTCATCACTCGGACTGTCACCCCTTGGCATTTGTAAGACCTATGACTTCCGGCTAAGCTCTATGAACCATCCAAGCCACCATTGACAGTGAACCAATTATGTATTGGGTTCAGTTTCTACCACTATCTCACTTCATCCATACTGATTGGGCACCAAGGAAGGTGTTGTTCAAGTGTATTGAAGGAGGGCATCTGGTACAGATGCCCAAAGTTGATGTGGTGGGACTAGTGATACTACAGTGCACCACGAGTGTGGAAAATTTAGAATGTGTACCACCAAAGTTACACTAGTGCAGGTTTGGTGATCATGAGTGTGAAAAACTGGGTTTCACCAGCTGGTGACTCCTAGTGTAAGCACCATGTAGTGTAAATTTGGTGCAAAATTAGTGCAACAGGTGAAGATGCCCTAAGAGCTTAGTATAAGTTAATCTGACTGAGGATAAATAAAGAAGCATACAAAAATCAATCAATATGTTCTGGTCTTTCTGTACTATTCCTGATTGGTGCACCAATCATTAATACCGTGGATGTATCATAGTGCCTGACCACTGCTTGTGTCATAAGCCACCCCATTGAATCAATTCATCTACCAGTATCCTTTCACTCAAAACATCTTGAAGCTTACCAAACATCACACTACCTACTGCTAACACCATAGTTCCTATAAGAACACTGTTCATGTAAAGTTGACATTAGTATAAGATGAAACTTTATTATGAAAAGAATAGTTGAAACTCTAAAGGATCAAGACTTTATTTTACTAAAAACATAACCTCACAAAAAGGAAAAAAACAAAAGAATAGAAAAACAATGCTTGCCTATAAGAACACTGTTCATGTAAAGTTGACATTAGTACGAGATGAAACTTTATTATGAAAAGAATAGTTGAAACTCTAAAAGATGAAGAGATTTTCTTTGGTGTGACTTATAGCTCCTTATATACATGATTGGTCATAAACACACAAACAAAGTTTTTTTTTTTTAAAAAAATAGAGAAAAACAAATTGGGAATATGCAATATACATAGAAGTTTGAAATATTATAAAGTATGACGACAGGTTGTAGTGTTTGACATGTGTTGAGATGTTTGAAAATGGTTGGTTGTTATGGTAACGTGAGAAAGTTATTTTCGTGTATTCTAACAGTTCCTGGTATCATGCACCATAGTTAATATCCCAGTGTATCAACTCTGGCCAAATGATAATTAAGGTGGCAATGGCGTGCCACTGGTGTTCGCTTGGGATCAATACGAAAACAAACCTTGTATACATAAAAACAGACATTGTATTTATTTTTCCTCTGGGTCAAATGGAAAACAAAAATAAAAAAAACAAAAGTAACAACTTGTAGTGATGTTTGTGCAACCAAGAAGTAAATGTTACTAAAATGACTTGTTCACATTTTGAATGTGATTCATCTGCCCGGCAAAGCCAAAAGAACAAGTGTTAAACTCAATCCTTATGGTCTTATCACACACATGTTCCACTCACAGATCTTGCATCACCACATCATCATCATACATCATCTGATCTCCCCATTGAGCTCTACAGGCCGCATGACGGAGCTGAGAAGCATCCTTTGAGAAATCATGTGATAATCTCAATATTTGAGTTACGCTTTCAAGAGTTCATCAAGCTTGCTTGCGCACGCCAATACATTGAAGCTCTCAACATAGGTCTCCATTTCCAAAATTCAGTCTTGTTTCTGGTTCAATTCTTGGATAGGAGGATGACTTCAGAGATTCAAAAAAAAAAAAACACAAGTGATTATCAGAATCGAAGCTATTGACAAAAGAATGAGGTCCAAGAAGATAAGTATTAGTTCGGAAACGGCTTACGTCTTTCTCCGGCTTATCACGATGGCCTTTCCTCTTTGATGGTCAAATGAGAGTCTCACTAAGGTCTTCAGATGCTACCCTTTTGCGCGATCTTACTATATTAACACGTGGTTCAGGCTGCTTCTCTTGAATTGAGATACCAATCTGATTGTATTTCTCAGGTGTAGATTCATTGTCCTCATCCTTTTCTAGCTCCTCATCATCTGCTTTCACGATCTTAAGCTTGACCCCTGTGAATACAAAGTCAGGTCGGGGTAGCCAACAAATTTTAAGATCAAATTTTAAGCAAGTAAGATCAGATGTGAATCTCACCAAGTAAATTAATGAGTGGATTATATTTGCGTTGTAGGTCGGCCGTAGCAGCTGACATATGCTCAGGTGGTCGACCTAATCAAAAAATATGATCTCAAATCTCATATTCCTATGAATCAATAATTGGTATCATGTTAAATTCTCCTAAAGTGAGTTCATGATGAAGTTTAAGTTCATCTTCTTTAGGACGCCAAGCTCGAGCTCGAACTTCTTCTGGGTTCAATTCATCCTCCTCAATCTATAAATCTAGGTGGAGGACGAAATGGTTTAGGTTTAAGTTTATTCCGATTCGCTTCTTGATGTTTAATTTGAGGTGTAATATCTCCCCAGTTCACTATTAACTGGGTTACTCTATTTAATGTTTTCGGTGCGTCAGCTACCGAAAACAACTACGTACGGAATGTTTGTGCTGTAAGCTGACTCCAAAAACTTTATCTGCTAAGCCTACCCAAGTAAATACCAAGCTGAGCCAAATACCAAGATGAGCCGGAATGTAATTCCTTTACAAACCGTTGCTGGGTGCAATGTTTTGCATAACACCCTCTCTCTCTCTGACCAACGGTTGCCAAGCATACAGCAGGTCCACGTTGTGGTCACTGTGAAGCTACATATCCTTGGCGTCACCACCAGGTCATGCGGGCCAGGTGTGGTTTGATATGGGTGACACCCAATATCCACTGCGCCCCTCCCAGCGGATGCGTCCTGGTCACAGTTTGGTAGCCAGCACCGCGGTGCAATGTCGAGGGTCCGCCGACATGGAAATTGAATGTGCATGGAGGCCTTGTGGACCTGACAACAGGTGCGACCAGCTTATCTTGGCAGTGGAAGTGATGTCGCACTATGCGTGGCGCGGTCCGAGCCGCAATGTCTACTGTTTCCACCATCAGTCCACCAAAAGCCCCCCGGGGGTATACAAGACGAGTTGAGAGCTGAAGATGGATTGACGTCGGGATGTGGTGTTCCGTTGTCTCGATTGAGAATGGCGACAGACAGGGAAAAAAAAGTCAGACTTGGACATGTTGGGATCTGAGTTTGTATGATGTCCGTAGGAGAATAATTTACATAATACCCAACTCATCAGAACTCAGTCCGAGTCTGGAATCTTGGTGGGTTTGTTTCTGTCTTTCTTATTTTATTGATTTATCGATTTATTAATTAATTAAATGTTTTTCGGTGCTTCCACGTCTGGCCGGCCCATCCAAACTTCATCCCTCACTCGTTCGTTATTTTCACATACCTTGTTCGATGTTTGTTGGATGGTTGAGGTAGGCATCGCATCACTGAACCAAACACTTCCCCTCCATGCAGGTTCACCTCAACATGAAACGCCTCTTTCGCAAAAAGAGTTCGTTGTCACACAGCCCACCGTTCTCTTACCCCACCACCGACACACCCTCTCCGACCGAGCGCAGTCAGTTGCCACCCTCACCACCCTCTGGCTACAACTCGAACGCCTTGCAACCCACTCACAAGGACCCACCGATAGGAGTGCATCCTAGTCGGCATACATTCCCACACTCACGTGCACCTTCCGATCTGACGTCTGTCTCGTTCATACACATTCATCTTCTCATATACTCCCCACCTTCTTCGTGCTTTCGCCTCGGATCTCATCGTTGATGAATTTGTTGCCCCCTATCCCCACAGTTTCTCCGATTATATCACAATTCAAAAACAAGATCAAGACAAAGACGAGCCCGAAACAACGATGCTTTCAGAAAAAAAGAAACCCAGATTCCTGGCCCGCTTTCAATCCAAGAACCCAACCAAACAACTTCATCATCCGGCCGCGAACGCTCAGGGCTCGTCTGAGATTGAACGATGTATTACTTGGTTCTGCGCACATGATGAACATACTGAAGATTGGGTCCACACTCTCGAATTCTGCGACCGGCTCTCGACCAGTGAAGTGGGTTGTAAAGAGGCTGTTCACGCGCTCCGGAAAGAACTCAAGCATGGCTCTCCTTCTGTCCAAGTTCGAGCTATCAGGGTCTGTCACACTCGATTAACGGTCAATGTCCGTATACTCAGCTTGGAATTGATCCATGATGCCTTCTCTTCCTACTCCTCAGCTTACCGTCATCTTGGTCCTTAACTCTTCAGATCGTCTAAGACGTAGGGCACCTCACTCATACCTTAATAGATCAATACTCACATCTTACCTTACTTTTGGTTCATGCCCAAAGTGCAGATCGCTTCAAAGAAATTCCTGGACACCGTCGAGGAGGTCTTCCATAAGGCTGCTAAAGATCCTCAACATAATCAACAGGTGGTCTGCGATATGATTTGTAAAGCATTCTCGGTGCTTGGATACGAGTTCCAGGTTTGTGAATGGCCTCATGTCTCGTGGAATGGCTTTCCACTACACCAACCTTCCTTCACTGACTCATTGGTTGTTTCTTGTCTTGACCCTTTTTAGCGAGATCGAGACCTGCAGGTATTCACACAACTCTACAACAAGATTAAACCCCCTGACGGACCTATGGGGTACGTATCTCTGTATTCGAGCTTCTCGAGGTTATATCAGCCAGTTTCTCATCCTACTTTCTTTGTTAGTGGCGCTCCGTTAGACGAGGACGACTTGACTTTTACCCCCGGTTCGACACGGCCGGTTCGGGTCCCTGCTCCTCCGATCGCGGTTCAAACCCCATTGCCAGAACCAGTGCGCGACTTGAGAGCTGAGGCTGAAGTAGCCAGGGCTAACGCTAGGCTCTTAATCGAAGCTTTGGCTTACACCAACCCAGCCGAAATGGACTCTAACGAGCTAATTCAAGTGCGTAAACAGACGGCCCCAGCTCCCTCAGCCGGCGCTCGTACTCATGTTGCTTTCTTACCTACCAGGAGTTCCATTCAAAATGTCTTCAGGACCAAAACCAACTGCTAGATGATATACCCTGGGCTACCGCTCAAGCCGAGCAAGCCCGTCTCCACGCCACCAGTACACCTGTCTTGCCGAATACGAACCCATTTGCACCGCTGGTGAACGGGGCCGGTAGAGATGTGTGCAAGGAAGAAGAGCTCCTTGCAACCCTCCTTGCTGCTCACTCCGACCTCGTCGACGCATTTAGACAGTACGATGAAATGGATCGTCTGGCACGAAGCGAACGGGAACTTCGAGAGGCGGAGGCTCGGTCAAAGGTTGACACGCGCGCACAGCTCGGTCACAGCTTACCAACGGACATGGGCGCTAGCAGCAGCTGCGTGGCTAAGCTTGCAATTCCACATGCGCCAGCTTCGCTCCCCCTGGCATCCCGAAACCCTTTCAATGAGTCGATCACACCCGCAGAAGGATACGTGGTCGAGGACGGACCTGAACCTGAGCGCATCCTTGGTTTCACTGAACCCTTCTCTTCAACTCAGCCAGAGGATTGGCTAGGCTCAGAGCCTCTAGTAGACGAGCCTGAATCAATTGAAGTTTCCACCTCATCACCTGTCCGTTCGAACTCACGTATGGGTAGAAACACAGAAGACTCGATCTCGATACCCGACCGATCCGAACCGTCAGAAAAAGCGCTTGGGAAAATGCGACGGATCAGTGGGCTTCAGCCTGGTAATGGGGTTTTAAATACTGAGGAACAGGCGGAATTAGAGAAGAGAAGGGAGGAAGTGGAAACTAAATTTAGGGAACGCTATAGGTTGTATCATCAGCAGCAAGCGCAAGACAACCATTAATAGTCTAGTCAGTAAGTAATCTTACACACATCATACTGTATTCACGAAGGGGGAGGGAAGTTCTGTCTCGTTCCATTTCTTTTTTTTCTTTTTTCTTTTTTTACTTCCATTGTGTTACTAGTAGAGATACCTTTGCTGTATCTCTGATGCTCTTTTTTCTCAAATTGATTGATCTCGTCTTTTTTAATATTGTATACAGTAAAATGTTTTGCACTTTTTTTTTCTTTCGTTCTTTTTTCAATTCTGGTTTGGGTTGGTGGTTGGTTGGTTGGTTGGTTGGTTGGTTGGTGATGGTGATGGTGATAGTAAAAGCTTTATTGCTGAAACAAGAAGAAAGAGTTGATGAAAGTGAATTAAGATGAAGAAAGAAAGGAAAAAAAAAAAATGTCTTTTTGTTGAAAATGAGAGAGATTTCTCTCTCTTTGATTTCATACTTTTTTTCTTAATACTTTCAAAAGAACAGATTTTTGTAAAATTTTATAAATGATATGAAAATGTATGTAGAAAGTTTTTTTTTTTTTTTTTGGCTAGTAGGCTCCTTTGACGAAGGGGATCTCAAGAAAAAAGAAAATTGACCCGGACGTGATTTGAACACGCAGCCTTCCGATTACCAGACAACCAGATGTAATCATAACTGGAGTCGGACGCGCTACCATTGCGCCACCAAGTCTGACAGTCATGGCGCAGAGGTTCTACTTGAGACGGTCCCACACATGTCGCACACACAGACATGTCACACACATGTGTATGACTATGTACCCAATTGCTCATCAAGAGCTTGAGCTTCAAAGCTAGTCCAATTCCTCAAGTGTTTTTACTGCCACAAATTCTATCTAACAAGATCTGATCAAAATTCCTTGTGAAGAGCAAGGGAAAGCAAGTTCATTTGTAGAAGTGTTTATCTGGGGAAGTGTTGTTTTCAGATTCATTAGAGTAGTCAGACCTTGCTCTTGAGAGCTTGGGACTTGCTCTGCGCAGCTTGAGTTGTGACCACATCAAAGAAATTAGATGAGTCAATAGACCTCATCAAAAGGACATGATATACCAGGGAATAGAACAGTGAGTGTCCATCAATGGTCTTTAGTTCCTCTCACTGCATACTCTCTTGATTACTGCTACTACTGTAGAAGACATACATTTCATTATTGCAATAGAAAGCTGCATTAATTCCCCTTTACAACTGCACATTTTCAGTTGTGATTATGAAAAGATTCAATATACAGGGTCATATCTTTTGCTCACATGTATTTTTTCATTTCTGGTTGTCAAGATGATGGCTCCTTCTTTCACAATAATCAGTTATCCCATATATTACTAACTTTTGTAGGAAATCTAGAGCTTATGTATGTTTACAATTGGTTTATTCTATGCAATAATCTTGTGGGAACTGTGAGCATGTATTCTTTAGGGCATTGTCTTAGGTTCTTACAAGCTCAACATCCAAAGCCCTGTAACGTATATTAGGGTATAGTTTTTTTTTTCTTTTCTTTTTCAAATGTCAGGCCAGACAATGTTGTATATGCCTGGTTCTCCCAAAGATTGTATAAAGATATTTAAAAATGCAGTGATGCAACTCAATTCCACATCACTTGGGCATCCTATCATCTTGTGATTCTATTGAATCCATTTCATTCATTTTTCAAAAATAAAAAAAATAAAAAATAAAAGTCTGACAGATTAATGATTCAGTATTAGTTCATAAGACTTTTCATGCTACCAGTTCTGGGTTTGGGTTGTACAACTTTAATGGTGACATATGTGTCTTGCAATTATACACTGTCCAAAACCAAAAATTATTCTCTCACTGATGCTTTGTAGAATGGCCAATGAAATTTTACTTGAATTGTAAAAGAAATTATGTAAGGATCATTCCAGTTTGGTTGTAGCATGGTTCTTTTAGGTAGTGAAATCCCAACAAACAAAAAAACCTCCCCCACCTTTTTTGCTTATACCTTGCGCATTACTTCCATCAGTGCACACTATTTTAAAACAGTTGCACTAGAGAGAGTCTTTGACCCTTGTTGGGTTACAAAAAAGAGTGAGAGTGAGCTACTGTAAGCACAGAGAGTTCCAAAGTGAATTACCAGGCCTTCTGATCACTTGCACATTCTCTTCTACCCAATCAAGAATTTGTTGCTTCTCAAAGGCCAACATTGTGCCATCCAGGAAGCACAAAATGTAAAATAACACTGATTTTGTTCAGCTCTAAAGATTACCAACCTGGTACGAGCAGGCAGTTAGCTTGTGAGCTAACAGAGAAGAGAGGTGTCAAGGCAAGGGCTTGACTAGACACTTACCTGCAAACACAAGCGCAGGTATGAATGGAAGGAAATGAATAAAAAGAGACAAAGGCTAAACAAAGACATTAGATATCAAAACACCCTTTTTCAAGATGATGAGATGACCTACTCTGATTCAATTTTGATGAGGAAAGAGAATCAGAGGAGTCCCTTGGAGTGAGATGATATACTGATGAGACTTGACTACATTCCTCCAACCAATTATTACTCAAAATGACCCCTTTGAAAATGAGAATGAAAAAGAGACTCAAAGCATGGAAAATAGACTGAATGAAAATGAAACTCTCCTCTCCAATTTTTCAGCACACACAAACAGCCATACTACTTCACCTCTTCTCATATCTACCTTCCCAGCCAAACGTGGAGGGTTTGAATGACTTATGCCTTTCACCAATCTTTCACTGAAGACCTTAACACTACCACTAACAAATGTAATAAAACCCCTACTCAATTACACCATATTTCAGCCCTGAGGACTACCTAGTAGTCCCACAGGCTAGAAAGAAGTATGATTACATATAGTACCTATATGTAATCCAATAAGAACACATGTAAAAACAAATATACATACATAAAGTATTAATGTACATATTTAATGTATCTAGTTACATGTGATGAACATATGTAATGTATCAAGTTACATATAGTAAACACATGTAATGTATCAGGTTACATATAATGAACATATGTCAAATATTAAGTATATAGGAGGAGCATATGTAACAATGAATAGTCACAACTCAGGCTCAGTATCAAGAGCCATAACCCATGTACACTTATGACAAGGTCAATGTATTAGGCCTTTTAACTAGTACAAGAACCACAACTAGGCCCAGCATGACCAGAACCAATAGCTGGGCCACAATATCCTTGTATTGAGGGAAGAACAGGTATATAAACCCTTCCTGCTGGTTGTTCCCTCAACCTTTTACCAGACACCAAAATTGAACACCACACTATTGAGGATACATCTTATAGATTATCTTCTCAAAAGTGTACTGTTCATTAGGTGAAAAGTAACCAGGTCAGGCTAGTAGCAGCCTTTCTTGTTATAACCTTCACTAGTTGGGAACTAGCTGTGAAGTAGAGATAAAGCACTCAGATCAGAGGGAGTCATAAGAGTTAGACTAAATTATCACCTCTAATCTTCTACAAGGTAACTCTATTCAAAGAGCCCTTCAAAAACATCTACAAGGAAGCCTATTCAAAGGCCCCTTCAAAAATAGTTCCCTGGTCTCAAACCCTCTTTTGAGAGGTCAATTAACTGAAGTCTGCACTTGTTTATTACAGTACAGACTCATCCAGACACTTGTCTTTGCAGGACATAGTGAGGAGGAAAGCCTAAAAGAAGCCTTTCCCTCACACCATACCTCAACACAAAAACATTGCCCTTGCAAAAATCAGAGCCAATTGGGCCCCTGGTGCAGGTGCCACCTGTGCAAGCTTCTAATTTCTTGGTGATGCAGGTTTACCTACTTTTGCAGTGACTGTTGAAAATGAGGTGGTGAGCCAAATGGTGTATAAAAGAGTCAAGAAAAGATTATACTTGATGACTCCATCACATCACATCAAAGAATTGGCTTTTCTGTGTGATCCCAGGTGAAATCTTGCAAGATAGTAACACACATACTGAGCATGTGCACCTGATAGGTCCAGGACCCATGAAAGAGCTTGAGAAGGAGAATGGGGTTGAGAGTAGTGAGAATAAGCAAGAAAAAAGTGAGTCATTAAATTTTACAGGTTTACATAAAATAAAGAAGAAAGGAAAAAGTAAGATCACAACTAGAACCAGCCTGGAAAATTAAGTTGACATGGTCCAAAGTATGTATCACAAATAACAGAAGATGTACAATCCCTGGTAGATCCAACAAGGGGAAGTCTGACTGAGTGCAGCTCTTGCAGGGACTGACATACCCAAATATATACCTTAGGAAAGCCTGCACTGGTGGTCAGGTCCAGCATGGCAGAACCTGACCAGTTGTACAATTTTGATATAGATTTGTTCCTTAATAAAAGAAAAAAAAAAAAATTGAATTAAATTCATATTTTTATTTTTATCAAGGAATAAATCTATATCAAAATTGTACAGCTTTGTTAAGAAAAAAAAAATCTTTTTTGATTTTGAAATGGGAAAAAGACTAACAGATGTATCCACTCTTTTAAAAAGGAATCAGAAGATGATGTATAGTGGCTCTCAAATATTACCCGGTTGGCAAAAAACCCTGGTATACCCAGTTGAGTCTTACACTGCGTGAACTGGGCACATGTAAATCCAAAAATAGGGACTTGTAAATTTTGAAAAAACCACCCCTCAAGGGCCTCCACAATGCTTCTCGCTCAGCTTGACCAACCATGCCATGAGCAGGCACCAAGAAGAGTTCTGAACCCGCTCCTGACAATGCCTTGCCTTGACAATACACCACTCTAACACTCAGAATCTGCCTGTTGGCCTTGAAGAACCAACAGATTTGGAGTCCACAAACTCAACCATACAGGCTTGTTTGTTATCTTTTTGTGAAATATGTTTGATTCATGGGGCCAAGTAGCACTGATGCTTTGCTTGTACCAGGCTATGCCCCAAGATTACAAGCAGATTTTTGTCCTCTGTTTGTTTGCATTTGCAAGAGGCCTTCCCAGGCTCTGAATCCCAAGATGATGTGAGGAGCAGTAGGAAGGAAATGAAGGTGAGGTCCGTTGTGTTGAAATCAACATCAGTTGAGTCTTCTTTGGCTTCAAGTTGCTCCAGAATCGTTGTGCCAGCCAAGATGCTTTTGGGCTTGGTTTGAGAGCTGATTGATTGGTTGTAGTGGTTGGCTAAGAAGGCTACCTGAAGGCCAAAAACACACTTCAGGTAGGCTAAGACATCATGACAGAGTGTTGAAGTTGGTATGTGGAGAGCTGACTTGGGTGGTGACCAAGGCAAGGGCGGGAGGGGTGAAAAATATAGATAACTGGGTGGTTGAGTCTGAAATCTGACGGGTCAACCTAGTACATCCAGTTACAGCCAAAAAATCAACTGGGTGTACCGGGTTTTTTGCCAACCAGGTAATATTTGAGAATCACTTATGTATATAAATTCTTCAATTATGATCTTAAATTTAAGAATCTATAAGGTGATTATCATTCTTCACAACCTCCCCCCTATTTAACTCATATCGGAATCCATTGTCAATTGAGCACCTGAATTTTTGGTACCACATGAATTACCTTGAAAAGCTTGTTGTCTTTCTTGATAAGATTTATACATACGCCTCGCTTGTAAATTTAAAATTAAGACTATAACGTTACCAGAAATCGTGAAACTATATAAATGAAAAAAAAAAAAAAAATAGGTCAATAAGATCATGAAAATTAGTTTACTTTGATCATGTGATGATGAATTAATCTTTGGAAATAAAAACAAACGGTCCATGAAGTCCCTAAACACGAAATAAAATCAAAGTTAATTAATCATTAACTCATTTCTTTTAGATTTTTTTTATTTTTTTTAGAACCTGGGTGGGTTGCTTACCATCTGAGTACCAGTGATCCATTTTTTATTTTGAGTAAAATCAGGTTGAGTATAAGAGAGCTGAGAAAAAAAAGTCGTACAAAGTTCCAATGAGTCCATCTAATCAAAAAAAAAAGAAAAAGAAAAAGATTTGGCTAATATTATTCAAAGTAGATACAAACCATCCATGCCAAAACTGGAATATACATTAAAGTACTAAAATAAGCGGCAAAGGTGTGATGAATGAGCGCGTTACTTTCTTCGTTTAAACGATTTTGAATATTTGTAAATTGTATTGCTTGTTTGGCTGTGGCGGTAGCGATGGTGAAACGAAGTTCTTGAGACCTTTTTCGAATCTCCCTTAGAGTAAAAAAGAGAATAGGGAAATAAAGCTACCAACATAAACCAAATTTCAAGTCACACCGGACATCGTCAGCTCTCCGAAGGGGGGGCGGTTATCTGGGGGAAAAGATATCTACCCACAAATCCTAAAGCAGTTAATTCGATCGTTGCGGTCCAAAGCGTGATCCTCAAGTTGGCACCAAGATCATCCTGGAAAAGATATCGAATGCGAAGATGAGTCAGAATTATATAGGACCACTGATTAACACTAAACCTTCTTACCCGTAATTCCACTATTTTTTTTGCAGGCATCAACAACTTCAAGACTTTTATCGGGTTGTAAGTAGAAGAATTATAACTCGGAGCTACATCATACATAGTATGAGTAATACTATGATGAATGTCTTGGATGCGCGAATAATCTTGATTTGCTCGAACAAGTGACCAGACAAATAAAGCTGTAAGAAGAAGGTATATAATGAATCAACAAACAAATAAAAAATCACAATCAGGAAATGAGGATAAAGATGTAATTTTTTTTTCTCTCACGTAACGGAATCAGTGCTGCAAAGAAGAATACAAAATTCAAAATCCATCGAAGCACTTGAGGGAATTGAACTCTTCGCCTAAGTTGTACAGCTTCAGACCAACTTTCTTCCCATGCCGCAGCCACGCATTGACACGCGCACACCCACAGAAAGCCTATTTTAAAAAAAAAAACAGATCAAGGATAATCAAGCAAAAGGCATGAGTGTTTGTTTCTTCACCTTAATCAGTTACCGGGGTGGAGAGACCACACATGACGTACACCTGTCGATAAAGACGTCGTGTAAGCACCAAGAAAAGGTTATGTAAAATGATTCGAAAGAGATCCTTACCAAGAAGAAAGGAGTAATACAATAAACTTGCAACCAAATAGAGTAATCTTATTCGTTTGATCACGGTGACCTTTTTCAATCCCAATCTGAAGAATCAAGTCGGTAATTGTCACTAAAGAAGAGTGCCGATTTAAGTTCATAGGGCCTTCAAGTGTCTACGCCTGAGGCTCTGCTAGCTAAGAATCACTTACAAGGGCAAAAGATGAAGTAGACAAGTCCTGAAATATTTGGGACATCGATTCTCACGAGTCCAACTGTGTGTAAGAAATTCATGGCGATAATTACTATAAATAGCCGTGAGGATTTTTATTTATTTTTATATTAATTCTGATGAAGACTTACGTTGTGTAAATCGAAAAAGTCGAAATGCCTTTGTTCGAACGCGAATATAAATTAAGTGAAGGCATTGTAGGTACATCCTAAAGTGGAACATAGAATTATGTAAGTGATATAAAATCACATTCAAATTTTACACCCGGAAGGCCTACACAACGTATCCCGCAATAAAGGTCATTAATAAGTTGCGAGCCCAGAGTTCCATTGACGGCGACTTTGTGAATAATGAAAAAAAAAAAAAAACAAGACATTATCAACGAACGCGCGATCAAAAATGGAGGACTATGATACGACTATAAGATCAAAAGAGCTTACCGTGATGGCCTGATCCAAGTAAGCGGACGCGGCTATATATGGGTTTTGCGACCGAGGGATGCTTAGGACCTGACTTATCAGTTTGAGCTCTTCCGGCGAAGACATGGTCATTAGTCGCGATCGTCGCGCAACGGATCAAGCTACGTGAAAGTGGATGTATATGAGGGGGAAGCCAGCTGATGGCGTGTGTTTTGGAGATGTACAAGGGTGTGCAAACAGCCTCAAGCTCTTTCAACCAGTTTTCTAATAATACAAAATAAACATAGACGGACGTTTCGTGTTTCGTTTATCGTGAGATACACAAAGGCAACGTTCTTTGTACAGTCAAACCTCACTGTCAAATCTCACTTGAACAAGCTTGAAATGTTTTTTTTTTTTTTTACGTGCGAATTTGTATTACATAACGCACCACGTGATAGACCAGTATATAGCGCCTTCTAGTAACAATACATAAGAAAGTTAGGCTAATGGAGAGTGCATGGTTTGTAGTAAACAACGCAAGTCTTCAAGAAGAAAGAGAAAGAAAAAAAAAAGAAAGAGAGCGAGAAAGGAGCATGACCAAAGTAAAGAAATGAAGAAAACACTAGTAATA
>AWVX01048865.1:0-16542 GCA_000500245.1 Cronartium ribicola 11-2
GGTTGAGGAATAGATTTTTGAGTTGAATGTTGAACTGTTGAGTCAGTCATGGTTAGTCTTGAAAAGGATGGATGGGTCTGTAGGGGTCAAACGTATCCTTCTGAGGGGGCAGGATAAGCTTTTAGGGGAGTGGGCATACTTCTCATCCGAGGAGTTCGCCTTATTGGAGGAGTGGAGGATGTCATTGTGTAGGCACCCCGCACAGATCTGGATGTCTTCCATCAAGCATTCATTGGTGTTGTGATCGCCTGCACATTTAGCGCAAACAACAAGGTTACAGCATTGTTTAGCGACGTGCCCCGGTTCAAGACATTGGTGGCATTGTAACGGGGGTTGATCAAAGGGTTTGCCTCGCATAATATAGCTGTCAAAAACTAAGTCCCCTCTACCTATTTTAGCCGCTAGCAGTTTGTCAAAGAGGTGGATAATCAACGAACCAGAGATTTTAGGATGTAATGGTTTAACAAGCCCTCTAATTGTATGAAACACCTCCACCGGGAGGGAGTTCTGAGTTGCCAATTCTTTCTTGAAATTAGGATCTTCGGGGTTGAACTTAGCTGGGAAGGACTGAAGTAAGACAGGATATGTTGGTCGAAGGGTGGTGAAGTCTTTATGTACCATCTCAGTCCATCTATGTCGGTTCTCCAGGATCCATTTGGCTGCAGTTCGGGTATGGGAGTGAATTAATATGTCACCTGACAGTAGTCGGGAGGCTGCTTTAACCTGGATGGGGGAGTCGTTCTGTTTCGCGTTAATTGCCAGTAAGGCTGCATTCACTTTGCATGTTAGTTCCTTTGGCTCTAAGTTTGCACAGGGGTCTTTGTCTGTAGGGACTCTAACAATAATCTTTGCTGATTTTAATTCATTGATTTCTCTGTTAGTGGGTGGTTTAGCTGGAACTTGTACATGTTTAGTTGTCGAGGGAGTTGCGACTACAGCACTCCAGGATTTGCTCGGCTTCGCAGGGAGGGGGTGTATCATCGTTGGGTTAGAAGTCGGTACACTTGGTGGTGGTTGGTAGTTTTTGTTCTGGAGTTGAAGTTGAAGTTGTTTAATTAGCAATTTGGTGTCTCAAATGGATTCTAAGAATGCTTCCATCATATCATAAACAATAGGATCAATTAGGATACGGCCGTCTGAAGCGCGAGTTTGCCCACATCGTCTCCAAGTAGCTAGAATCTTGTCCTCGGGGGATTCCGGAGTCGCTTGCGGAGTGGTATTCGATGAAGGTCCATTAGGTTCCAAGTCGCCTATACCTAAGCTCGGTTCATTTCCGTTTCTTTCGGGTAAGGATAAACGCTTGGCCAGGTGGCCGGGGGGATTGGGTGGTCGAGTTGAGGTAGGCATTAGTCTGCCTGATGAGTTTGACAATCTTTGGGTTTGAGGATTGTTGTGATGGATGGGTCAGGTAAAAATGTTTAGCCGATGTTGATGATAGCTGTACGAAGTCAAAATGCTCATCGTTGTTGAGAATGAGTGCTCCGAAAATTGGACAGGTACTTCCGCAGTCACGGGCGGGGTCACGTGATCGGGTTGATGTTGGTGGTACGAAGTCCCTGATCCCTTCACTCGACGGCGTCTTGTGTGAGGGTGAAAGGCGAAAACAGGGTTAGGTTTCCCTGGATGTCCAAAATTGATTTTTTTTGGACAATTTCCCTCCTGTGTGTTTTTTCAGGCAAGACCTGGAAAGTTTGAGAACAACCAAGAAAAAAAAAAAAAAACTGAGAATCGAATTGACCAATCTTCGAAGTTGGCTCTGCTTTCGCCACTCGATCAGCCAGCCGCCAAGCTTGAACACTCAAAAATCTAGAAGGCTTCAAAATTTTCCAATGCCACCTACTCGATTACCTATCGCCATCAACCCCTGCCGCTGTCTCAAGTCAACCATCCCGAGGGTTCCAAACCCTGATCAAAACCATCACACTTATCAGCATTCTCATCGCGGTCTTCAGACTCAATCGCAAGTACGGTCATACTTCTGGCCGGCTTTCCAGAATCCATGTCCATTAGTTTCTCATAATTGCAAAGTAAGTTTACCCTTGAAATTCCTCCGTCCCAGCCTAAGAAACAATATCTCCTGAAGATCTCTTAACTGATTTTGTTGTCCCTTTGTCAAACTCCTTCGACCTTCTCAGAGAAGCTTTCACTCATCTTCCACTGCTCACGCAACTCCTAAAGATCCTTATGCAGTCCTGGGCGTCAAGAAGGATTCAGCTCAAAGTGAGATAAAGAAAGCATATTACTCCGTGAGTGAAATCGAGTCCCAATCAAATCCCTTATCCTACATCATTCAACTTCTTGGACACTCCTTCTCTAATCAACTCTCTCCGATTCGAAGTTTAGCTTGCTAAAAAATTCCACCCCGATGTCAATAAAGAGGCAGGTGCCAAAGAACGGTATCAGGATGTTCAAGAAGCTTATGATGTGAGTTTCAATCATTGTTTTCTGCATTGTTGAAAGAACTGACATATTGTTATCGAATCAACTTCTCTGACAGACATTGAGCGACGAGCAAAAACGTGCGGCTTATGATCGATTCGGACCCATGTCGCAACAACCTGGTTTCGATCCCAACGCGTTTGGCTCGGGAGCAGGTTTTGGTGCTGGCTCACCTTTTGGTGATATGTTCGGAGGTGACGCAAATGATGTCTTTAGCAGCCTCTTCGGTGCCTTTGGCGGTGGGCGGTCTGGACGGTCTGGGCAACATTCTCAGAATCAAGTTTTTGTCGGTGATGACCTGGAGGCTTCCGTCACAATCCCATTCACTGACATGGCCAAGGGTACAACTCGGACCGTCTCCGTAAACCCTATTGTAGATTGCTCGCCATGTAAAGGTGCTGGAACTCGCGAAGGTGCCAAGGCACAAAAGTGCTCAACCTGCAAGGGAACTGGGACGATCACTTTTGTGGTTCAATCTGGCTTCACTATGGCTAGTAGTTGCCAAACCTGTAGCGGAACTGGGACTCAGATCGCCGATAAAGATCTCTGCTCGACTTGCGGTGGTGTAGGAAAGGTTCGAGATACCAAGGAAGTCGAAGTGAAAGTGCCAGCGGGAGTCGAAGACGGGATGAAGATCAAGTTATCAGGCCAGGGTAATGCGCCAGTCGGCGGTGGTAAAAATGGCCGGCCCGGAGACCTTTACGTTCGGGTCAACGTTGCACCATCGCGACTTTTTAGGCGTCAGGGTAGCAACATTTATACCGAAGTCAAGATTCCCTTCCACTCGGCTATTTTAGGAGGAACGGTTCGCGTACCGACATTGGATGATGCGGTCGATGTTCACGTACCTCGTGGTACCCAACCTGGTGAAGAACTTGTTCTTAAAGGCCGAGGCGTCAAACATCTCTACAAACAGTGGGTCGGGGATCTGATCGTGAAATTTAACATCACTTTACCTCGGTAAGTGCCCCCTTACCTGAACTGATCTGCCCATATGGAGTTCTTCATTCCCTGATTCAATGACCCCGATTCACTTGCTCCAGCTTGCTAAATCCCGATCAGAAGGCTGCGCTGCTTGCATATGTTAAAGCGACTGAAGGAACTGCGAATACCAAGTCGACTTCATCACCGTCCAGCCCGCCTCCACCATCAAATGGTGAGCCAGCGTGACATCTACCCAATTTTATACATCTCGATATCTTTTCTATCCAATTACCTCCGTGCTCCAAACCTGCTACTCGGACATGTATAGTCCGTTTTGTTGCCTTTCATGGCAGCGAGTCTCACGGTCCATATAGGATAAAAGGAAGACTGTTGATGCGATGCTCGTTGTATGTTTTGATTTCGCATTCGAATAGATGAATCAGGTGGCCTATTCAGCACATTGATATCTCCTATTAAACAAATATTTGGGCGGAAATAAACAAAATTTCCATCCACTATCTTGACAATACTTACCCAAAACTCTACTACAATACAATTCAAACTTTCTTGTTTCAACCCCTTGTTGCATTGATAATTTGTTGGAATTGGGTCCTTATGGAATACATTGCTGTGTCTTTATCAATGTTGATCACCTCTCAAAATTGCACGTCCGTCACTTAGATTCCTCGCCCAAACCCAAGCCGAAATCATCTACGCTCGATACACCAAATCCTGGATCTGAAACAAATTCTGACCAGCCGAACACCAAGCTTGAACCTAAAGATGTATCCTCCAACGCTGCATGATCCATGGAATTGAACGTTTTCCGAGATAAACTTATACTTTACAAGTATAACCAGTCTTCTTCACGTATACCGCTCTTCAACGTCTGGATTTGTAGACCAGTGGGACCCGATCTTTTTTTCAAAGTGCTTGTTTTATGATGTCATCTTGAAAAAGTGCGATTTTTTTGACATCAGTTAGACCTGCCACAGTCAGTTTAACTTGTAGCACAAGTTTTATTCAAGCAAGCCAGCACTGATAATATTGTAATTAGATTGGGTGGTAAAAATAGCTGAGGGTACTGACATCTTCAGCACCTTTAGCGAGCATACGAGTTAAGCATGTCATAATGAAAATTCGCTGATCTTGAAATGCCTTTGGGGGACTCTTCTCTCTCATGATATCATATTATACCTGGTCCTTTAGCATAAGCCTTCGCCATTCCTCCTTTCTCCAAGCTGACAGTAATTCATTGGGGAGAAAAAATGCCTTTCGCCTGAGTAAATTTGGGCCCTAACCCTGTTGTATCATATCAAGGGGCATTCAAATGCAATTTGATTGATTCCAATATTGATACTTCAGCCACAGATCGTGGACCTTCGGGTTGCACGCAGCTACAGAGGATGCCAGCCATGGATGCATGGACACCGAGACACACGGTCCTACTGTATCTGACTCCAGCTTGAACCATCGCGCACTTTGCAACTCTCCCTTCTGGCTTGTACGACCGCTTCATCATCTGAAACATATGTTGGTCTTCCCAACCTCCTCGACGCCATTCCAATTATTTTTGAACAACTACCTTTATAACCAGCCTTCGGTCTTGCTTAGCAGCTTGGCTGTACTTCTGTCCAAAGGATGTCGTATCAACAGCGCAAGCTAACCCGACGAAGTTCGGTATCTCAAGGCGGCGTCGTTCGACCAGGCCTACGACAGTTTGATTTGCTCCCGGACCGACCTAAGACAACAGCGAGGGAGCGACAGCCCCCAAAAGAAAGCATCCACAAGACACGACAGGTTTCCAGCACAATCAAGTTTCTTACAGCATTGTTCTTGGCTACTCTCGGTCTATACACCCTTACCCGTTGGAGAAACGCTTCAATAAAAGAACGACATCGTGCGATCTTAGCTGTGGCAGAGGAGCATATGCAGCAATTTATAGGAAACAAGCCACCGCCTGGTTTAATGACTCCCGCGGTTGGGCAACGCAAATTCCTGGTAAATGATTGGCAGTAAGTCACTTCCATCGTGAATGCCTGCTGTTATGATTCTCGAACACTACTAAAGTGATTTTTTCTAAGATTATTTTCGAGTTGGAACGACTTGCGTCGGGATATTGAGAACCTCTTGAGCATTGCGACACTTCTGAATCGAGAACTCGTTTTACCGGCTTTCGTATACGCGTCTGCTTGTCAGTATGAAATGTGCGTTTGCATGACTTGTCCAACTGCTCACTTGAGCAGTCTGGCGCATTTGAGACCACGTGGCTGATACGTGCAAATGGTAAACAGTAGCGAATGCGTGAAAATCGCACCGATGCTTGTTCAAGATGAATCTATCGATATTCGAAGTGAGTCTGAATTTTATACAGCTTGACCCAACACTTTTTAACTGATCGTGCTTCAAAAATTTAAAGGCGTATCCCATCCTGAGAGGTATCCAGATCCTGATGACGGCCTTCATAACCTGAGGCCCCAACTTCCTTCCCGTAATTCGCGCGGATGGGTAGTGCCACTTCAAGTAAGATGAATGCCCATATCATAACGCCTACGTATCCAGCATGCGTTGCGAGGAAGAAATATTGAAAACAGAACGCTGACAAAAAACGTAAACCACCCACATAGCTAGTTCTCGATATTCAACATCTGAGTGCCAAGTCAAAACATGTAATTCAATTCAATGATTACCTCAAGCTCGTGACAGCTCATGATCCTGATACTTTCAGGCCTTCATTGGGCATGGCCAATGGCCAGTGGTCGACGGATTACAACCATCAGATGAGTTATCATCAAATATCGGGAAAGTCAGCAATACAATCATCGGGTTGTCGAAGAGCCTTCTCTGAATGAACTGACACTTTGCCACCCCAGATTTCTCGATTTTGCGACTGGACCCAAGATTGATCGGCTTACGACAACGTATAAACCCTTGTTCATCAAAAGTCACATCAGTGGAAACTATACTAGCTTGATGCCTGAGGCTACTTCTGAAGTAATCGATAAATGCAACATGACTTTAAACACAATCGAAAGACTTCGTTCAAACTTATTTAACAACACTGTGAATTCAAGAGGGACAGCAAGATCGGAGGACATAGGAGCTCGGATATGGAATGACAATTTGATCACATCCGAACTTAGGTTTGACGTCAGCATCAAAAAGCGTGAAAGCTCTCTTTTCGAAAGTTGTCTTTCTACAGGCGGATACCAAAGCGTGTACGGATTTGAGTGAGCTTCATACCTATTTTTTTCATACGTTTTCCTGAATGCATACTACAAGATTCCTTGAAACTAAGCTCTTTCACTGTTGACAACTCTCAAACAGTGAGGTTAGTTGGCATACCCAGGCTCCTTTAGGTCCCACAAGGTACATAAAGAATCTTGAAACTCTGAGTGGTGTATGGGACGATCTGAATTTTCGCCTGGAACAGATTTTACATATCAAGGTAGTTTTCATGTTTTCTTTGAGGCTGTTTAATTATATCTTTGATTGATTGATCCTATCAACAGGAATTTGCGGCTATACATTCTCCCCCGGGAGGTATGCTTTGGTCGACTCCTCAAGCACGAGACGAATTCACGCATCTTACCAGAATAGCATTTCAGTTGCCGGAAGCGTACTCTGAGCTGACAAGCAGGCTGGAGAAAAGAATGAGAGCCAAATGTGGAGGGAGAGCGTGGAGAGCGGCTTTTCTTGATGAAAATGACTCCATCGCAAATAAGTCGGATTCTAGTCTGATGCTGAGCCAGAAGGTATTTTCCACACCTTCCCAATTGAAGCCGTAGATTTTGGTTGAATATAACCCAGCCAAAATGTAAAGTTGATATTCTGTTACCTATTTTCACGTTGTATAGAACGAACAGCAATTACCCAAGATGATAGGTGAAGCCCTGGAGAACTCAATTACAAGGCTTAAAAACGGTCACAAACTTTTGAAACCGTTGGATAGGGCTTTTCGAACAGGAAAGAAGCCTCCACAGAGAAATGATCCGTGAGTGGAATAATGTCAAACATTCTGAGGCATGATTGTGCTGGAATTGACTACATGGTTGGGGGACTCAGAATCTATGTGTCAGCTAACAAGATGGCGAGAAAAAAGCTTGAATCATTTCTCAACAGGGTGAATATTGTCACATTGGAAGATTTGTTAGAGGATAAAGATCGCGAGGTCCTCAGTGTGTTTTTATTCAAGGATGCACTTGAATTGGTCGACCACTCGGTACTTGTTCGGGCTGGCTATTTTGTGGGTCAGGTGAGTGACCTCATGCTTTGATTCACAAGCTGTTTTCGAGGCTAACATGGTGAAATTTCCTCAGCCATCATCTATTTCGGGGTGGGTCATCAATAAGCGCAAGGCTATTGGAGTTGACGATGACCTTTCACAGCTGGTGAATCATACAGAAAATCCAAAGTCCGAACACCATCTCCACGCACGAGATCTTGGTCTGTGAAGTTTTGTAAGAGAGCAACGTTATAGGCTTATAAACATGCATATCTGTCCTTTGAATTTGGCTCCGCCGTTGATTTATATTTGAAAAGTAGACTTTACCAATACCACGGAAATGAATTGTTGGAGAGCGCAGGATGTTTAAATTAGACGAAAGCCTTTCTCTATCATCTAGTCTGTCAAGAATTTACAAACTCCGTTAAAAAAAATGGTTATGAAATTTCATCAAGGTGGGGCTTTTTTTTAGGTCATGTACTAACACAGCACAACTACAAATGTGTTGGATGACCTTGATCCTTGTCCAATGATACACAATTACATAAAAAGAAGGCTAGTAGAGGTCATTATGCCGACCCGTGATTTCAAAATTGGGTTCGGCTCAAACTCTGTCAACATACAGTACTATTGTCATTTTCCTGTCTCAAAAGAGAATAATTTGAGCGTGTGAAGTTAACTTCTAATCATATAGTGCCATCCTGATTGCCTCGGATGAAGATATCCAAGGCGACCTTAGATAAATTCTTCAAGGGGATTGCCTCCCAAGGTTCTGGCCAAAGGGATTGATCAGGGCTCAGACTTTCCTTGGATCAAGCTCGGGTGAAAATTCCTACCAAGTGTTCATCTTAGGCAACTGTGATCACAGTAACGGTCTTTAGCTGAATCACAGCTCAGCCACTCAGGACTGAGTCTTTGCCCAACTATTTCTCTTCATTCTGGCTACCCTGCAGGCCCTCTATCTTCAATGCCATTGCTCTCTTGGCTAGCTTTGTGTTTATGATCTCAGGCCTTCAAGCATTTACTCCATCCTTCCCAGAGATACACACCAAAATTCTCACATTTCAACCATAAAGTCTTTTGTATCATTCACTGTCTACTGATTGCAAGGACCCTGGAACATCAGGGGTTTGAGTACATATCAAGGTGTGCACTGCGGTGCGCGCACTGTCAATTTTTGGACCTTAGAGTGCGCGCGAGACACAGAGGGTGGAGCATTTGTTTGTATGCACCGCGCTACCGCATATGTGCTCGTCTCCTGGGTTGGTGCTCATCACATGGCCGCACGTGTTCCGACAGGTGGGTCTGGACTTGGGATGCAGTCTCCAACGCAACTTCAAAACCCGCATTTTTTTTTCTGTCAAGACATCCAAAAACGTGGAAAGTGTGTGCCAGTACGGTAGCGAAGTCTGTGCTCACGGATCCGAGGAGCCCACGAGGTCCATAATGATCTTGGTTCCATCATCAATCTCCGCGCCAGTCATTCGTGGTAGCTTTTGTGTTCGTCGAGGATTTTTTCAAGGCACGTCCAATTGTTCAAGAAAAATGGAATCCCCACGCATACCTGTGGTTCGGCCAGATATTATTCGATCCGTCTCGCCTCTGGTCGATCCCGAATCGACGTACTCTTTACCTGAAACTGAGGTCGGTCGCCTGAGGTGGCTCAATAGGTTCACGCCCAGGTGGAATGAGACCTCGAAAGAACGGCGAAGAAGACTTCGAAAGCGCGCAGAAGGCATGCGGACGCGACGAGCTCACGTGCGCTGATTCAAACATCATGTTTGATGGCAGTTATTCCTGCAGCACTTCGTCTATCTGCTCTTGACCGTTAACACATACTCTTTGATCTCCTTTCTTGTTCTGCCAATGACACAGACCGAACGGATTCTTAACTCTTTCCAGCGATTAGACTCATATACTTCAACAGTGCTTCCATCTGGTAAGCTGCATATACGCGCTACTAGAATGAATTTGATCTGTGGGCAAGAACTCCAATAGCATTTAATTTAATTCGCATTCTCTTGACTCGTAAGATCTTATGGTGTGTCTCAGTTATAATCGCTTCCAGAATGACGCAGGTTCTAGTTCACATTCGCCAACAAAGCAATTGAAAATGGAGAACGAAAGTGGTGTATACTTAACACCCAATCGGATTTTACACCCCTTTTGGACGCCTTACAAGAAAGGGGTTTCAACTTGGGTGATATGCCATCGAGATTCTCTGCAACAACCAAAAAAACTGCGTGAGTGAAGTTCAACTCCTTTAAAGCGTTGAAGCCGAAGCCTTTATCTTTGCAAGTGCAGCATAGTCAAGTTTGGCAAACGTTTTCCTACTCATCCCATAACTGCGCACCTCAGGTAGTATATATCGTCATATTCGTGAACCTCAATTCTACAATAACTTGGGACATCAGATATCCAGCCAATTGGTGCGAAGAGTCGCACAAGAATGTGTTGTTCTTAGGGATTTCCTGAAAACCAGCCACAAATCTTCGATCGCCACCCGGAACGCAATTGTTTGCGATCATCCAGTCTTCGTCGACGAGGATGCTCTTGCGAAGATTATTACTCAAACAACTGAGGCATCTGTGGAGGCAAAGTCGGCGAAAAAGGCAGCTTCGAAGCCTCAACATCAGCACACACATATCGGCGGGATTGCAGTGTTCACATCCCAACTGTTTACCAAGATAGCCAGTGGCTGTCATTCAAAAAGTCTGATTACGACTACGTCGAACCCCGACTACCCTACCTCTCGGGGCAACAAGAGTCCCACGCCACACGAAACTCCCGCTTTGATGTTCTCTTTGAACTCTGCATCTGGACCGATACCCGTCTGGAATATTGACTCGTTACTGAAAGAAATGGCGAAACAGCCTTCCAAAGAAGGAGCAACACTTACAACGGCAGCCATTGGTCGTTCTGCCATTCTTTCCAACTCAACACAACTCTGCGATATTCTAGCTGACCAAATGCACACTGCACTGTGGGACGCCGCATCTCTGTTGGCTGAGCCATTACGAACGTTACCTTCATTACTCCAAGACCCGTTTGCGTACCTGATCCCTTTGTCAGAGTTATCCTTTCCTCTGCTTCTCGCTTTAAGGCGCGCGACTTGGTGGCTCGGACAGGGCTATGAAGTTCAGCACCTTGCTGGTATTGACGAGATGATGCTTGAAGCTGAGACTCACAAATCAGTCAATAACCAGGCGTGGGACAGATGGCTTACGCAGAAAGCCACGGTCACAGGAAAAATCAAACACGGGGGAGAATTATGGGTTCCATCACGGAAGAAACATGGTCAACAACACTGGAAAAGGGTTTGAATATTTCGACATTACTATTCTTGCATCTGTAAGCACTTGGAATGGGTTCAGTGTTATATACCCAGCTGCAGAGGACAATCTTCTTTTTCTTCATTAGTCTTAAAGACCAAGAGCTCCCACGCTGAAAATGGATGTTTGCTAACAGCCTAACTGAGGGTAGAGAAGCCATGCTTAAGAGATGATGTTTACGAGATGCTACTATTTGCAGTCCCTAAAAAACATCTTCAACCCACTTTGGGAGCCGGGTTTTACCAGAACAGCATCACGTTGGTGGGCGTGAATTGTACCCACAAAATCGATGTCACAATGGTGGTCCCTGAATGCTCGTATCGGCATCCCTGCACATCTGGGGCTTGTGCCTGGTTCTGCGAGGTTGAATGGGCGTGCAATACTCCACAACATAGTAGTCGAGCTCATCGCTCGGCATCTTTGGTTATAGAATCGTCCAGCCCGAGGTCTGCCCGACCTTCCCATGTCAGGACGTTGCACACGACCAAAAGCACCGGGTCACGAGCTGTCACGAGCTGTCAGGAGGCTGACTTCAGTCCGAGTCGTTGACGTGTCCTGACCTGTCCTCCCTGAGTTAGTGGCCCCGTTCAGTTGCGATGGCTCCTGATGATAAGAAACCCCACTCGTTTCAGGCCGGCGGTCATCCCGACATTGTTCAGATCGATCCCGACGATCAAACGAAAATCTTCAAGGAGGCTTGTCCGCGCGAGGTCGACTTTTATGAAAATTTTGCGGACCGGTTGGATTGCATGAAAGCTCCTGCTAGGTGGTCGGGTTGGCGGCCAGCGTTCTACGGCCGGCGAATAGTCGACGGGACTCACGTTGGCATTTTTCTTGTTTTCTGTCGAACTATTGTGTGTATCGAATTTGAACCCGCCAAGTGACTTCAGCAATACTTATTTGCAGACGGATGAGACCTTCATCGTACTTCAAAACTTGGTCCCTACCTCGAATGACTCGGCCTCTACCGTCGGGTTCAGACATCCCAATATCCTCGACATCAAGCTTGGAAAACAGCTCTACGATGATGACGCATCAGAAGAAAAGGTAGCGCGGATGAAACGGGCGGCTGCTGATACCACTTCCGCCCACTTCGGCATCCGCTTGACGGGTGGGAAGGTAACCTTCGGCTGGCTCAGCTACAACTTTGAAGCCTTGATTGACTTGTGGAATCTAACGTTGTTGCTTTGGTTGTTTTGGTACAGGTCTGGAATAACCAAACTCAAGAGTATGAGACCTTACCAAAGGCATTTGGAAAATCGCTCGATCCCCTTGGCTCAGACCTTGATTCTGGCTTCTCTCGTTTTTTTCCAATCGCGGCGCCTGCCGGAAAATCCTTGCAGGAGACAAGATACTCAAAAAAGTTGACTATTTCTTCCGGGGGTATTCCTCCAGGTCTGATGCGAAAACTTTTAGAACAAGTATTACTGCCACAATTCAACCGACTTTCGAGCTATGTGTCGGGGCTCGAGTGGCGGGTTTACGGGTCAAGCTTGCTGGTTGTTTACGAAGGCGATAATGACGCCCTAGAACGTGCCTTTGAAGATGGCTCTGTCAGCAACGGCTCGTCCGTAGGAGTGGTCAAAATGATTGACTTCGCACACGCTTGGGAAGCTCAGGGGCCAGATACTGGATTACTGGCGGGATTTCAGACAACTTCAAATCTGTTACAAGGACTGTTGGATGCGATCTCAAAGTTCGAAGAAAGCACATAGTGCTTCTCAAAGATAGATGGTACATGTGACATCCTCATGCCCGATTCAAGAGCTTATTTCACCTGACATCACTCCTCCTGCCACATGTTGTTTGTATTTTGTATTGTAACGGTTTTCTCATTTTGACCATGGTTTCAGTCTTTGGATGAAGGTGCTATCAGAATGGATCTCTGGATTGATTTAGGGTAGATTTGACTCGTTCTGAGAAGCTTCTATCAATGCTGTGAGGGACTGTTCCGTGTTTCTACTATGTTTGTCCGCTCTGCCTCTCTTGTTGTTTGTCATTGCTTTAAGTTTAAGTAGCCCTCTGGTTGTATTTGGCTTCTTGTGTTCCCTTGGGGTGATTTATAGTGACATTGAAGTATTCTTCAACACCTTGAAACCTGGTATGAAAATCAAGCTACTATGGGCAAAAATAACGCAAGGCTTTGAGTGAAAACCAAGGTTTCATACCTTTCTTTTGATTTGGGAGTGACATCCTTTCCTAAGATGGCTGTACATGGCCAGCCAATCACTTTACCTCTATAATGACTCAACGAAAACCTTGGGGAGATGCTGCTTCAGCAGATCTCAAGAAAGAACTGATAATCTGAACTCCAACCAACCATCTATATTAATTATCTTACAGAACCTTACACCACCAGAAAGTTGCATTGGACAGCCATGTCTGACACGAATCATCATTGGAGACAGTTGTCCTCTGACTCAACTATGCTTTTGTCAAGGCCTTTAAAGCTTGGTTATGAGCATACTTGTGTTGGATGGTTAGAGATAACGTTGCCTTTGAGACTCTGACATAACTTTGTTGGTGGTTATACCACCATTCCTCAATGTGTTTAAGCAGGGGAAAAACCGGGAATACCTGGAAGCCCAGGGATCACCAACTTGCTCATCTTTCCTGTCTGATCTACTTGCCTCAGCAACTGTCTTTGTTAAAGACAAAAACATCTAGCATAGTTCCTAGTGTTTTGTGGCTTAGATCTCTTGCTTCCCTTTTTCTTAGTTCAACCCAATATGTTTTTTTTTCTCCTACCCACTTTTACCCAACAAACAGAATTATTTGTTGTTTGTCTTAAAGTTATGTGCCAGAAAAGGAATGAATAGACCAGGATTCAAACCTGGGACCTCACAATAAGCTGAGACACTGTGCTAGAAGTGCTGCCTTTGACCACTAGGCTATCCAGTTGGTGTCCAGATGTGAAGAGCTATGCAACTGTTATGGTTGGTTAGTCAACTGAGTGTGTAGTGTACATAGCATGGATCAGTAAAGTATTGACCACACTTCAACAGTTGTGACATGAGGTCAGAAAAGAATTGACTAGACCAGGATTTGAACATGGGACCTCAGCATGTAAGCCAAGACACAATGTCAATTTGATATTTTTACCACTAGGCTATCCAGTCTGTTTCCAGAGTGATGGGCATGTGTAGGAGGCAGCACAACCTAAGCATAGGTGTGGATCACTTTGTCATGGTGCAGATCATAAGAATATGACCACTCATCAAAATCCTCCCTTTATCTGTGAGATGTTAGGGTGATCTAATCAATCCTGGCTGACTCTCGCTACCAAATTTGTCACACATTTTGTGGTTTTATAGTAATTCAGGCTTTTGGTATGTATTTATTTGTGTAGTGGTTCTTTGTTTATCATAGGGGGTCAGTTGATTGGTTCAGCCTGTTTCCTGGTTGATAGTCATTGTTTCATTTTTTTTTCCAAAGCAAGGAAAAATCCACATTTCCCTGCCAACACCTTTGTGTCAGATGGTATTGTGTGCATGATCTGCACACATGATATAATATTACACTATCTAACATCATAAAGGGTGGTTGTCAGCCCCAAGGACAACCTTGTAGTCCCACAAGCTGGCAAAGAAATAGTCACATATAGTAACTATATGTAAAGTGAGAATGATCACATGTAATACCATGTATTATTTTCTTTTATTGCTTGGACTGCTAATAAAAAACCCCCCTTTATGCCCCAAGCCTGGCTGCACACCTGTAGGCTACTGTGAACTTGGGATGAATTAGCCAAATAGACAATTTGTAGCAGTTTAAATGTAAAATTGACAATTGGGTGGCATCAAATGAATTGTCACTGCCAGGATTAAACAGGTTTCCAGATGGGTATATGCCTGCTGAGCAGGAAAATACACAAAATGTAAAGTGCATTAAAAAAATGAAAGAAAAAACAAAATCAGATGTTTTCTCAATGAATAAATTGTGGTATCCTTTTGAGGTCATTCCACAGGAAATTACATATACAGTTCATACAGTTATTAACACTGACATCACTAACTGTTTTAGTCTAGTAATGGGCAACATGGCATTATTCAACAGAGCCTTTGCTGGGAATTTAATGCATATGGCCTTAGAGCCAGTGGCTTTAATTTTAGAACTGAAGGCAAAAAAGTTTCTTGAAGCTCATCCTTGTCACATTCAACACCAATGCTCAGGTCATTTGAATCTGGCCTATCTCAACAGTCTGGAAAGGAATGGAACTGTAGATGGGTTGTGTAGAGGCACATTATCTAAAGAACCATGTCTTTTATGCATTCAGTCCAAGGGTCACAAACTTCCTTTTTCTAGTACCAGACCTAGAGCTACTTGTTTTCTTCAAAACATTCATGTTGAATTGAGTGGAATAAATCATACATCCAGTATTCATGGCAAAGTTTACTACATACTGTTCACAGACGACTATTCCTCATTTTGCCACATTTATTATCTTTGCAATAAACTCAAAGAATCTGTTTTTCTAGTTTTCAAAGCTTACATAGCTCACATTGAGAGACAGATCAACTGTAAGCTCACTCATTTTACCTTGGACCAAGGGAGCAAGTTTCTGAACTCCTTTTTGGAGCCTTACTGTGAAGAGCAGGGTAGTGGTCTTCATACTATGGCAGGGTACACTCCACAACAAAATAGAGTGGCCAAATGGTCCAATCTCATGGTAATCAATCGAGCTAGGGCGATGATGTCACAATCAGGTGTACCTCAAACATTTTGGTATGAGGCATGTGCTACCGCAGTATCCATCACCAATTGCATCATAACCAAGGCAGTCAAAGACCAGAGAACTCCATTTGAAATATGGAATTTCTGCAAGCCGAAGATTAACCACTTACATGTATTTGGATGTCAGACTCATTGGCTGATCAGGAAGGAGCCATGAGCTGGGAAGTATGTCACAGTCACCGCAGAGGGTATTCTGCTAGGTTTGTGTGACAATAACTTCAATTATTGGATCTTTGATTTGGAGTCTAGAAAGGTAGTCATATCACATGATGTGACATTTGTTGGAAATGTTTTTCTGGCAAAGCCGACACATCCACCCATTGACAGATGATGTGGTATGCAAAAGCTGTTGGAAGGGCTGTAGTAGGTTGTTGACAAGGGTTTCGGGTGGAAGGAAGTGTGGGAAATTTACTGGAGGTATACCAGGGGATTCCTAGGGGCTGGGTTACTTAGGTAGATTTTTGTTAGGAAGCATTTGGAGTATGGGAAGGTAGTGTTTGGTTAGGTTCAAAGTTTGGTAGTGGGTATGGTACATGGGAAACATAGGAAGTCAGTGAAGGGTTGGTCATATGGCTACATGAGTGGTGTGGTTGGACTCGTAGAAGGTGGTTTGACTAGTAGGATTTTTATTTGGAGAGATTTGGCTGGTTACAAGAGAAGTTACATTGGGTGGGAACATGTTCAAAATTTGTTCTAGCGGCAACTGTCAAGAAGTCATGGAAGGGGTTGTCGTATGCTCACGGGACTAACACCATTGTACTCGTTGTGGGATCTCTAGGTAAAACCTAGCAGAAACTGAGCAGGTAAAAGGAATACTAGACTACAAGACTAATAACCAATATGGAGCTAACCAGCCTACTCTAAAAATATAAAGCTGAGCTTTATTGG
>KI574621.1:0-15563 GCA_000500245.1 Cronartium ribicola 11-2
CCCATAACCCCCCTAAATAATTTGTTTTTTGTTTTGAAAAAGGGCAAGCGTTTCGAGAAATGTAATATATATATACTTTTTTATTTATTTTTAAGTGCTTTTGATTTCACATATCGCACTAACTTTCTACATAAGTCTAGTGTAAGCTACACTACAACCCCTTGTGCGTCAACTCTTATACTGGTCTACCAAGCCACTATAACAGCCCCTCCGTAACAAAAGCGCCCCCCCAAAACAATGTACAAGTAAAGATCCAGTACTAGAGTCATCACACAAATGCTTTATTGGCTGTACAAAATCATTACATAAACTGCCAATGCTTCTGGCAGTTTAATCCAAGGTGTGGGATTCTATGTACCTTCGAATAGACTCCCATGGTGTCACATTCATTGAATGTGACACGATGTGTAGTTTGGGAAAAAGTACAAGGTCTGTGACATGATCTTGTAATGCGTGTTTGTAGAATTCAAAAAGTGACACGCGATAAAATTCCCTGTGACTCTGTGTGTTGACGTGGGAAACCTCTGTCAAGCCAGTGACATTGAGTCACCAAAAAAAAATCCAACTTAAATACACTTTTATTTTTTTCGAGCAGCTCGAGACCCGGCCCATGTGGTTTCTCACAATTCAACCTGTGATTTTGAATTGCCCGCTGTGATATAGTGAAGTCTATCAGGCTCAGTCATAGCGTGATGTAGGTTGTGGTGACTGCTCGTGTACTGTATAAGATGAATGCTTGGTGTCTTATGTAGACTCGAGGAAATGAACAGACCATAAAGAATTTTAAGTAAATCGAGATTAGAGTCGAAATGATTAGGTCAATCACATTCTCACTATCCATCTCACTCCTCCTAATCTCCATCACTTCAGCCCTCATCCTTCTCGTCGTCTTACGATCCTTCAATGACACCCTATACGCTCTCGACCTTGATCAATTCTCAGGGCCAAGCGTATCATCAATCGGTAAAACAGAAGGTGGCGCACGAGGTGATGGGGCAGGTAGTTGTAGGATGGCTTGGATGAATCCGGTTTACATCTCACTCAGTCATAGTGCTCTCAAGTCCAGGCTAAAGGGAAAATATAAAGCTTACCTCTATCGAGAGGGAGGCTTAGATCCCGAACAGGTTTGCAAGCGCTCGTCTACTTTCTCGTTCGTCTGTTGATCTTGATTCGCTGACTTGGATGTTGGTGATATTATCATAGCCTCGTGGTTCGCCGGTGCTCTTCATACCCGGTAACGCTGGCTCATTTCGACAAACCAGATCATTTGCAGCCGCAACTGCCAAACTCTACCACCATGAAAAGAATTCGGCAGCAGCAGGAGCCCGATCGAGTCCACTTCATACTGCACCTCAACACCCTGGTCTAGATTTCTTTGCATTGGATTTCAACGAAGACCTCTCAGCGTTTCATGGCGAGACTTTATTGGAACAAGCAGAATATGCTAACGAGATCGTCGCTCATATACTCAACCTCTACACCAATTCACGACCAATAAATCATTCAGGCTCGATTCCAGTCCCAACCTCTGTTCTCATCGTCGCTCATTCGATGGGTGGTATCGTAGCAAGAAAGATGATCAGAATGCCTAATTATGTTAATGGGTCTATCAATACTATCATCTCAATCAGTACGCCTCACACCCTACCTCCTATCACGCTCGATAGAGGTATCGAGACAGTTTATAATGATATCAACCAGTTCTGGCGGAAATCTTACTTCGAACGAAGCCCCCCACCGAATGTATTAAAAGATCTTCTCTTGGTCTCAATCTCAGGCAGTACCTCCGACACCACCGTGTCTCCAGACTCAAGTTCACTTCTCACTTTGGCACCCGCACCGTATGGCTTGACGTTCTATTCGACTGCTATGCCAGAGGTTTGGACGCCGATTGATCATCGAGCGGTCTTATGGTGTGATCAGCTTAGGATGGTCGTTGCCAAGGCTTTGTTAGCGATCACTGATGCTCGTATACCGTCTCAAGTGAAATCTTTGGAAGAGCGAGCGTCGATATTAAGATCTTACCTTAGTAGTGGACATGGATTACGCTTAGGCAGCGAGATCAATCAACGCATTCCGAAGTTTTCATCTGATCCAATCTCGCATACGTTACATTCACCGTTGGCGCGAATCAAGCTTGATAGCGGAGAACTTAACCGACCCGAGGCGTTCGTTCATATACTACCCTTAAAGGAACATAATTCTGAAGTGGTACTAGCCTTCGACGCGTTCACTCTGCTCACCAATCTCCCTCTCGCTACTCATCTCGACGTGCTTGCTTGTAATGGCACCTTCAAGATTGATCGACTGGGATCCTGCAAACTACTCACCACTCAGTATTCGACCACGCTGCCTTCATCACACTTTCATCTTCAACCGTCCTCAGTTCCTGGCCCCAATGATGAGGCTGATCCACACGACGTCTTCAACTTTATCAACATCCCACGCTCTGCTCTCTCCAACTCCGACTTTGTTGTGCTTCTCACATCTAAACCGCACCCTAGTCTGAAGGACCCAACCTTCTTGATCAGCGAGTTTCGTTCCGAGAACACCAACCAGAGGATCGACGCCTCTCTGTGGACGCTATCCCTATGGGGAATCAACTTACCTAACCTCTCACGTTCTTCGAGACCGAGTTTAGTCTCGGAGTTGTACCTTCCTGGAATGGATAGCTCAGTACTAGCCTTCAAAGTCAAAGTAAATTATCCATCAAAATGTGAAGCAGAAGCTACTTTCGCACCTCTTATGAGACAGCAGATGCCTATCCTGAACGAATCAAAGTTACATCCAAACATTCACTCAGCCATTCTCTATACCCATCTCTCTACCGTATATTCACCCATCCCTCGATCATTGAATGATAAAAGTCAAAGTGGAATTAAATTGACTTTCTGGAATGACCCTTACGCATGCGAAGGGGGTTTAGATGATGAAAATATCAAGCTTACAATTAGGATCGATTGGTATGAGAGCGCAAGAAAGATTACATTAAAATATCGGACTGCACTCGTGGCGATGCCCTTGGGTATCGTCTCAGTTGCCTTCGCATTCCAAATACATCATTTTCGTAACTCTGGTATCTTTCCTTCACTCGGCTTTGCGCTTTCGATGTTGACTGAAAGGTACTTGCTAAAGGCCCTAGCGGTGGTGGTCGGAGTGCAATTCCTACAGTCTGCTGTTTTGAATGCATCCCTAGGCGTTGACCAACATCGTTCGACTCACGATTTTCTTGCCAGCTCGCCTACTTGGATCTCAGGCTTACTCTTGGGAGATCGGCATCCTTCATTTGCGGTACTCGATTGCGTATTCGTAGTAGTTGGTTTAGGTTGGACAAGTCTTGCTTATGTCGTCATCCATTTGATTTGCGTAATTTTATCCAAACTTTGGCTTACACTCATTGGCGTGAGTGATACCGAAAAGGCTAAGAAACAGTCGATGTAAGTTTAAACTTTTGTACATAGCTATCCTACCATCTCATTTTCCTAACTCTTGTTTGATCCTTGATATAGTCTTCACTCATTATCCATATCAGGATCAAGAAGGAAGTTCTCGCTCAATACAATTGCGTTAGGAGGATTAATACTTTTTACTACTTTCATGGCTCCTTACCAATTCGCATTCCTTACCGTTTTACTACTCCACCTCTTTCAAACTCTGCGCATATTAGCAATTAATGATAAAGCTGAGGTAAAAATTTCATCACAGATCTCTCTCTCTCCACTATTAATAGACTAATGACTGTTTTTGTTAAAAAAAACAAAACATTAGAACCGAAATTTGATATCAACCGAATCATTAAATCAATTTCATTATTACTTTTCTATTCTATTTATTATGATTTGGCTCTTACCTGGAAATGTGATAATTCTAATGGTTTGGATTAAAAACTTATTTACAGGTTGGTATAAACCTTTTTCTTCTGATAAGAATGTTGGATATGTCATTGGTTATCTATTTTGGTTTTGGATCACAAATGAAAATAGTAGAAAAATGTTTTCACATTTTGAGAAACGGTATGTTTTTCTTTTCTTTTTCTTTTTCTTTTTTTTTTTTGGTACTCTTTATGAAGAGTTTTTTTTTTTTTGAGTTTTTAAAAATAAAAAAAAAACTTACTCGAGGTTTTTTTTTTCTGGGTGGTGGTTCTTAATGTTTCAGATCATTCTTGAATTTAATCATGATCATGTTATTAGGAACTGGATTATTTAGTATACTTTATGGTATTCGATATACTTTTCGAATTTTTGATATGCTTAATATTGTTTTTATGTCTATCGCATTACTTCACTACAATCCATCATCCTACAAGTCACATTGATTACCCATATACATAAATTCACATTCTGAGTAACGTGCGTATAGCTTTATAGAGAAAAGAATACAATTTTTCGTAATATGTGGGATCTTTTTTCAAGTTTTTTCTTCTCTCTTGGATATGGGTTGTTGTTTATTTTTTATTTTTTATAGGGTTGTTATATAGCCATGATGCTTGCAATGTAATTTGTCGTCATCGTTGTTCATATAAAACAAACAAACATGGGATCAAGTATTGAATGATATGAGAACCTTAAGAAGATGCTTTTAACTATATGATAGAATTACTTTCATTCTCATCCCAAAAGAACAAGAAGTCAATGATCATAATAGAATAATGGTAAAAGAAAGTCCAAACAAAACCATATAACACAGCAGGTGAGAAGACAGTATAAACGAAGAGATGCTCAGAGAAGGAAGTACCAATAATACAGATCATGAAGAGTTGGAGGGAGTGATATGCAGACAAATAAAACCTGATCACTTTGGCTGATCGTGGTCGATTTTCGGATAAAGAAGTTGAAGTCATGAATCCGAGTGAAATACAAATCGGACCTGCAAAATTGGAAAAGTAGGTGAGGGCGGTCACGATAGGTAGCGAGTAGGAGCTGATGCCGTTATAAGCATTTGAGAGGTCGACCCTGAGTCGAATATTTCAGATAGCATGTTTGAGCGCTCGAACGCGGGTGAAGATGGGAAAAACTACCGATTGAGGTCTAAAGTGAGCGAAAGACTTACGTTGCCAAGGAGTTTGAACCGCCAAAGGCAAAGAATGTACATTTTGCAAACATCAGTTGAACCCAGGCGGAGACAAGAGCCTCATGCTGATTAGTAGCGGCGTCCTGGCTTGCGCTAACAGATTGTTGTTGGGGTCGAAGGTGACGAAAACAGCCTTGGTCAGGCCAAGAAAATGGTGAGGAAGTAAACAATTCCGGCGCATAGAATGCAACCCATAAAGGCACGTAATTGCTGGGCCGAGTCAGGGATCTCAGGAAGACCAAGTAGACTAGACGGATGTTGAGATACCTTTGACGTTTAGTTGGACCGAGAACAGAGACGCTGAGACTGATGAAAAGTAAGACATAGACCACTCGAACATTATTGTGCTGGTTAGCTGCGACTGGCGTGATTCCCAACAAAATCCACGCGATATGATCTGCGGGAAGCATGGTCAATAAACCAGCAAGGCTCAACGTTGTAGTAAAGAGGGTATTCCGTATTCCCCTAAAGTTGTTCGGTCTCCAGCGTATTAACAAGAAAACTAAGCCCGCGAAATCCAAGGCGTTCAAAGTCCATGGTAGGCTTTGCAAAATGCTAGAGAGGCTACAGTCCGGTTTCGCTTTTTGACCTAGGAACCCAAGCACAGCGTTTTGTCAGATTTTAAGCAGCTCTCCGAGTTCATGAGGTGAAATAACTTTGGAGTGTACCATTTTGGGACCATCCTCGAAGGATACGAACAAATGCGCTTCCCATCACGTAGCAGACTCTCTGGTGTGACGATACCGACGTGGTCGAGTGAGGTAGATTAGGCCAAATCGCCATCATCAAAAGAGTGGTCGAGCCGAAGAAAAACCAGGCTTCATGCTCTTCTTCGATATAACTAGTGGAAAGTAAACTAGCCACTTGTGCTAAGGTCACAAATTTGATGAACGTTGCAGATCGACTTGGCGACGCCAAACTGAATTTATAGGAAATGAACAAAAAATATGCCGCCACGAGCGCTAGGATGAATAGACCGACGACCATGGTTGGTAGTTGATGGCCTGAGAATTGTTCAAGGAGCCTTCCTTGAGATTGGCGGAGAAACTGGTAGCACGAAGATGTAAAATCAATAACAATCAACAAGTTTGTAAGAGTTTTCGTCCTGAACTTCAAAAGATATACTGACCTCTCTGATCTCATCCGCATCCAGTTCAAATAGGGCTTGTTCTAAGTTTATGTTGAGTGAATCCTGTTTTAGGGTCGGCATCAGATCCATGACAGCTTCCTCACTTATGGTGGAGCCTAAAGTCCGAGCTAATTGCAAAGCGTTTTGCCGAAGGTGGTCTTCGACCATTCGATTGCCCGTCGTGAGATCAGAGGACGCGGCTTGGATTACAGACTCGATCATTACTCCAATGCTGGACGGAGGTATACCGCCTTGAAAAAGTACCGATAAAGTAGGTACGATATCTAGTTGTTGAACTCGCTTTGGCGTGATGGGTTGGGAACTATTGAATCCAGGTAGATGAAAAGAGGGCGAAGCAAACAACAATCCCTGGCATGTGTCGGTGTTCAATCCTGATTCCTCGACCAACGGAAGCAGATCTCAATGAGACGATAAGGTACGAACCGCAGAGACTTCGCCTTGCGAAGAACCACCATGGTTCCCGGCATCAGTCATACCATGATCACCAGCAACCACCAGGAGACTCTTCCTTCCAGATGCGGTGTCATCATCTGAAAGCTTTTTGTAGATACGTGAGATGGTGTGATCGAGCTGACTTTGCTTGGGTCCCATGAGCGGACTGATACCATCAAGAGAATCAGATCAGAAACGTTGTTTTTGGCATGCATTCTGAGCCACCCGGTCGAGCGCATTGAATGAGGAGCACCGAACTGACGAGTGTGCGCCACCTAGGTGACCAACATGATCAAGGCCGAGATAATGAAGAATCAGAACGTCCCAAGTGACGGTAGGATTATCCGAGAGCGCATCATCGAGATGTCTAGTGACATTGTAGTCCACGATTTCAGTATCCTACGTCGAGAAAAGCCAGTGAGCTCGATAAATTCAAAATCATCGACGTGGAGACACCTAACTGCGACATAAAAACTGGATACGCCGTCGTACTCCTCAAACCAATCTTTTGGGAAAAGACGAAGCCAGGTATCGTCGCCATAGAATAGTGCTCGGCGTTTGCTTGTAGCGTTCTGAGGGTGTCTGCTATTGACGGTAGGACCGTATATGATCTGACGAACCCAGGTGTCGGTGTGTGCTAGCAGAGCTCCCCCGTCCGACGACTCGGCGATGTTCCAAACTGCGTCTATGAACTGGGGATTAATACCTACTCCAAGATGCATGTCAACTTCAACACGAATTGGCATGTTTCACCACATCTCCGTTTGCTAACCTGAGGTCATCGCTTTTAACCTTGGCAAGGTAACGGTGGGTGACTGGGCAATCGCAGTAAATGGTAGCGCTCTGCCTTCCCTGACCAGTCTATATCCATTGAAGTCATGAACGCATTTTTTTTTTTCAGGAATTCAAGTTATTCAAATGTTGTTTCAAATCAGAAGGACGCGGGCGGAGACCCGCAAATTCAAAAGACTTGCGTTTGAGTGAAGTTCATTTTGGATTCATCGCTGAACATAAAATCTCTATTTCGTTTTTGTATTCAAAAATGTTAATTAGCAGGTAAAAAAGGTAAGCTAGAAGGACATCCAAAGACTCACGTTCGCAAAGCATCTATCAACATAAACACCAGCCGATCGAATCCCTGCCCGGTGCGTGTCCCATTTCGGTCCTCGAGCGGAAGTCCATAGCCTTCAGAGGGCTCGTTGATCGGGAAAAACCCTTTGGCGAAGAAGCATGCACCCAAGACCTGCACTATCAACACCAGCGCGGGAACGTAGCCGTCATGTAACTTCGTACGTCGAAAAGGCATTTCAAAAAATGACCGAGATGGCGATTGGATTATGAAACAAAACACCTTCGTCGGTCTGATTGGGCAGATAAATTTTGGCTTACTGCAAGCATAATTGTCAGCGCCAGTGTGCTAAACGTCAGTAAGCATATAGCTTTCAGTGACGTTTATGCTTAAACATGGTGTGGACATCAAACTCAACAAAGTCCTACACCAACTCCAAGCTAGTCAAAGTCAGCAAGGGACTTAGGACAAAGTGGTACACTTTGACTTTGGCCTCAGAACTTTTGACCACTCACTAGGAAAATCACAGTGTCTGTGACAATCATTTGACCCAACTTATGAATTTTTTTGGACTCAAGAGCGGTTCTGTGGGGAGCACTTTCTTGGACCTCAGTGCAACACATCACTCCTTGACACTCACTAACTACCCTGATTCCACGATTACAGATGAAGTTTGAAGATTCCTATGATGAATGGAGTAGTGTGGTTGCCAAAACCCTCATTGAGAACAATTGGAACCAGCAACTATATGACCCTAAATAAACTATGGAAGACATTGCGCTGGATTTTGTGAGCCCCATACCAAAGATCAATGAGTACAACATGCTACTGTCGTGCAATTGCCAGCTAACATGGTTTATGAGCCTCATCCTGTTGTCTCATGAGAACACCACCAAGAAGATTTCCTACCAATTGTTTGTATTCTGGCTTGCAATCTTTGGGGCACCGTGAGCTAAGATAGGGGACCACAGCAAGGCTTGAATCTTGCGCTTCTGGCAAGATGCATATTTTCTTTAGCCTTCTTTGGCTAAAGTCTCTCGATGGGTACACAAATCGCCAAAGGGCACCAAAAGGTCCACCATGGCCAAAAAAAAGGCATACTAATCAGCAGTTGTCTCAAGTCAAGAAGACCTCACCCGAATGAAGGCAAGGAAGAAGGGTGCAGGATGTAGCATGGCGAGACAAAAGAGGCAATAGGGATAAAAGGCATCATCTTTTTCTTTTCATGGCTAAATTATCGTCACCAAACTCATGAACAAACACTATCGGACCGATAATACATCCCAAATACCTATTTCTCAAAGATCGTAGTAAGACTTGGCAGAGCATCCCGAAAATCACAGGAGCATAAAAAAAGTTCTTCTTCAAACTGACAACCTTAAATGAGATGGACGGAAACTGCTTCGAGTAGATTAAAGCTTGTCATAGTAGTTGTCAACCCCAGGGATCTCGATCTTGAGACCTTTACGTTTCCTGATGTCATGAACGATACTCTCGATCTTGCTGCCCTTCTCAAGGGGCGAACCGGACATAATTTGCCAATGGTCAAAAACCTGGGGAACAAGAATATCATACATTAGAGCTCCACATGGGTTATCAAGTCAAGTCAGAGATACTTACCAGTTGGGGGAAGGCTTGTCCGGATGTGGCTTGCCGGAGCTCAGCATTGAAACCGAAAGATTCGGAGACAGGTAGGTAAGCCTGTTCGGGAATGACGGCATCACTGAGTGATGAACGCGATTAATTGTGAAAAAGAGTTGACGATAACGAACCTTAACGGTGTACATGGGGGTACCAATTCTCTGTTCCTCAGAGAAGACGTGACCACGCTTCTTGTTCAAGACGGAGTAAATACCACCAAGTGCGTTCTCCGGCGTCTGCATCTCCACCATGTAAACAGGCTCTTGCAAACCGGGGTTAGCAAGCAACGCAGCAGCGTAGACGACACGACGACATGTGGGGATGATCTGTCCACCACCTCGGTGAATGGCATCGGTGTGGAGGGTGACATCGAGGCTGTAAACAGAGAATAAAGCGAGTAGGGATTCTTGTCAGCGCGAGCAGATTATTTGAAAGAACGATCGAATGTGCTCACATATTGTATCGGGTTCCTCGCATGTTTTCTTCGGCACAAGGACCTTCCTTGGTCGCCCACTGGAATGCAGCCACACAAGAATCCTTGATCTCACTGAGGTACTGAACTCCCTTGGTAGTATCGACCAAGAAGTTAGGTCCGTTTCCTTCGGGTCCAAAACACCAGATCTTTCGAGCATCAGTGACATCCCAGCCGAACTCATCGGCCAAGCGCCTTGCTCGGAGCTTGAAATCATCACGAGGTGCGACCTTGCCTTCCTCGACGGCTTTGGAGAGTTCCTCGCTGATAGGCTCGGCCTTCACGTACAGTCGGTTGTGCTTGTTCTGGGACTTGGACAAGGCAACCATCGAAGACTCAGCTTGTACCGTCTCACGGTACCCAACAACCGGGTCGGAGATCTTGAGCGGCACTTGGGCATGATCATCTTGCAAGTCCTTCAAACAAATTTCGAGATGAAGTTCACCGGCACCGGCAACAATGTGTTCACCTGTTTCGGCAATCCAAGCTTGCACACAAGGGTCGGATTTAGAGAGTCGCTTCAAACCCTCGACCAACTTGGGGAGATCGTTGGCGTTCTTGACCTCCACAGCGACTTGCACGACGGGTGAGACTGAGAATTTCATGACCTGAAAACAAGAGCGATCACGAGTCATGAGCATAATGATTGACACCAGACACAAGAACACGATATAATCACACACCTTCATGTTGTGGGCAGTCTCAGATGTAGTGAGAGTACCGGATTTGAGCAAGAATTGATCAACACCGACAAGACCGACAATGTTACCGGCGGGACAGTCTTCAATCGCCTCGACTCGACCACCCATCATGAGAACGGTTCGTTGAATGGATTTGATGAACAAGTCATTCTTGCTACCAGGGGTGTAGTTCGGACCTTGGATACGGATCTTGGGTCCAGCCTTGACGGTACCGGAGAAGACACGACCGAAAGCATAGAAACGACCTTTGTCGGAAGTAGGAACCATCTTGGAGACATACAACATGAGAGGTGCTTTAGGGTCACAATCACGAATACCAATGGCGGCCTCGTCATCTAGCGGACCCTCATAGAGGGTATCGACACGGTATCGTTGAGCAGTGAGAGGGGAGGGAAGGTTGATACAGATCATCTCTAAAAGAGAGTCACCGGCGGGCAAGAATTTTCGCATGATGGTCTTGAGGAGAGCTTTTCCCTCCATGTCTCGCTCTTCGGAGGTGAGCTTGACTTCAAGCTTGTCAACCATAGCAAGAGCCTGGTCTTTCTTGAAGTTCATAACCGAGTCGAAGATCTGTCAAAGCCAATCAGAGGTCATCAGGATCGGAAATTTGGACGTGATAGAAATAATTGAAGGAACCGCAGTTGAAACAACAAGCTTACTTTGAAGATCGGGTCGAGAACGAACATGTTGAAAGCACGCTCCAAAGGCTTTCCGTCAGCATCGGTACTGGTCTTGACCCACTTCTTGGTCTTGGGGTTGAAGTAGTTGTCACCCCAAAGTCGAGCCATCATCTTCTCAGCATCAACACCGAATTTCTTCGAGTAACGCTTGGCGAATTGACGGAGTGAGAAAGCCCAACCGTGCAAACCGGATCCGAAAGCTACGGTACCCTTCTCAGGGTAAACTTGTACATCACCCAAAGCTTTGTCGTTATAGGTAGCAATGATAACGTTGACACTCTCAACCGTTCGACAGAAAGATTGATAGAGATCTTCCTTAGAGACTTGTAGTTCGAGCATCGCACGATCAACCTTGTTGATGATACAAACAGGTTTTATACGTTCGGTCAAAGCCTGACGGAGAACGGTCTCAGTTTGGACACAGACTCCCTCCACGCAATCAACGACTACGAGAGCTCCGTCAGTGACACGGAGAGCAGCAGTGACCTCCGATGAGAAATCGACGTGTCCCGGAGAGTCGATCAAGTTGATCAAGAACTCGGTACCTGACAAAATGAATTGGTACCTAAGTTGTCTTGAAAAAAAAAAGGCTAAACGAGATTAAATTGAAGATATCATACCATCGGTGACTTGCTTGATATCGTCCAGGTCCTCTTTTTCGAGCTCAAAGAACATCGAGATAGCAGTGGACTTGATAGTGATACCACGCTCTTGCTCATCAGCTCGGGTGTCGGTGGCACGGGCCTCACCAGCACGAGAGCTCGCAATGATACCGGCCTTGGACAAGAGAGAGTCGGTCAAGGTGGATTTACCGTGATCGACGTGGGCAATGACTGTCGATTTTTAAAAGTGTAAGTGACAGAAGACAAAGGGGGTAGACAAAGCGAAGTACAATGAACTGACCGGACATGTTACGGACGCTTTTGTCGAGCGGTTGGTTGGTAGGAAAACATGAGCATCGCATTGCGGTGAGAAAAATAGATGTAGTCACTTACTTGGCCCGCTTGTCCATAAGCCCACGAACTTGATCGACAGTGAAATTCACCATCTTGCTGACGATCTAGAGGAAGATGAAAAAGAGACAAAGTCAGCGACAACCCTGCTCAAGGACTCAAAACAGACTCTTCATCTGCAGAAGCAAAAAGGACATTAATGGAAGATGATAGAAACTACGGGACGGGGCTCTACTACATGCCATACGTGTTCTAAGAACGGGCAAAGGATGAATCGGTAGACCAGATGCAAACAAGCGCGAGGCTATTATGGTCCTCCTCTCCTTTGGCCAACCAGGGTTTCTTTCTCACGAGAGGTGAAGATAGTTATGATGAGACAGCTTACATTTTTAAGAGTAAAAAAGGTGAGATGAAAGACTGCCGCTTGTTGAATGCGAGCGAGCGGCTGGGGTTCGAGGAGGGGGGGGAGAGAAATGTAAGATGTGGAAGCGGTCGACTGACTCAAACTGGGTGGCCGCCGAAAAACTTCGCTGGTGCTTTTTTTTGCAAATTTTCACCCCGATCTCGCACTCACCAGTAACGTACCCACGGCGGTCGGAAGCGCGATCAACCCTAACCCTGGTGGTCTTCTACAGTATGCTGTAGCTGTCAACTACATGAGCTAGAGTGAACAGTACATACCACCCATGATCAGTGGGCTTAGCTTAAGGTTGTTCAATTCCTGGGATTTATCCCTTAATCATCAGTTTAACTCATCCATCCATCTTCCAACCAACATAAAAAGGTGTAAGAAAAGATCCTGCCTGTTACTGAAGACAGGTATCATATGTAATTTTGTTTTTTTCTATCAAGTTACCCTGGATGTCTCATAGCTCAGTATATGTTGTACACCACTAGATGTGTAGAAATCAAGCACAAGCAGCCAGCTTGATTCTATCATGGCAAGCTATTTTGTGCAATATTTTATATTTGCTTGAAAACCTGGCTTTGAGGATTGCAACTTCTTGAATCAAAATCATGACATACTTTGATGTTGAGCAGCTTGTTCTGTTTTTGGAGATCAACTCAGCGCCCTGAACGGCTCTAAGTTATTCTTGAGTCTGGGGCCAATTTCCTATGTTAATTGGGGATCAATTGTACCACATGCAGAGACAAAGGGGTTTGTTTAACAGAGCACATGGACCAAAATTAACTGCTTGAGACACTGTCAGCACCACTTGGAGGGAGATTTTTGAGCAGTCCTCAGGCAAAATATCTGAGGGAAATGCTGGAAATTGGCACCCAAGGTTTTGATCCGAGGTTTTGATTGGGGCTATTTTTGACTCAGAGCATTCTGTTGGGTGTCATTTCCCTCGGAATCTGCATCCAAGGAGTGCTTGGAAATTATTCTCCAAACCAGATATGTTGGCAGTGAGAAGATAGGACTTAGGAGGGGTTTATGCAGTGGATTTAAGCCTTCTTGAGCCCGAATGACCCTGAGAAACATCACCAGCCTCAACATCAACTCATTCTGACTGGCAAGTTTCTTGGTCTTTACACTTTTCAAGGCTAAATTCATACTGGAAATACCATGTAGCATAATTGGAAAGCCAATATAAAATTCTTATAAAAAGGGCCCTTGAAACTAGTACAAACAATAGGTCTCAACATTTCTTGGTATAAAGAGTTAGTGTCTTGGCCCTGTCAGGGTATTTACATTGAGCTTGGTACATGAATTTATTGTCACCTGTAAGGCACTTTATTGCCTTGCTTCAAAGTGACTAGACAATTGTTTGTTTTTGTTGTCGACATATATTACCTAAAGAAAGCCACCCAGTAAATTACTTGCTCTTAGCTTTAGAAAAATTTACTCCTCTGTGCTTTCTATGTTCTAAAATTCCAAGTTTGCAATACAAAATGTGCTGTGGCCAAGCTTCAGAGGGTTCACATTTTTGTCAATGTATACAAGTGTGACACACACCTGTGACATCCAAGCATGCTCAACACTCACGCGCCACGCACATGTCTCACTCTGTGCAGAATGCTGATCACCTCAAAACCTGATCAAATCAGAATGTTCATCTTTGTCCTTTCTTGTCTGATTTTTGTTGATGTTCTCTCAATGTGTATCTGAACCTAAGTCTGTAAACAGAGTGGTGTATATAAATAGAGTCAGTTGTGTCCTTGTCTGTGTTGTGTCCTATCATCACAATTATATACAAAACAAATAAAGGAGCTTGTACACAAGACCCTGTGTCTCTTCAGTTCTTGCAGTCTCATGATTGTGTATCATCAAAGTCCTCTCACAGGCACTCATAACCCTTCAACAATTTTGTGGTTTCCTTGAATCTTGGGCGTTTCACCTGTCACACTATATGTAATATCCCTCCCTCAATGATCCTTAGTATGAAGTAATGACTCAAGGTGAATTCTAGTCAATCCAACATGTTTCCTAATCAGTTCATACAGCTTGCGGAGACTTTTAGTTTGGGAAAATTATTGTCCTTGGCCCTAATCAGAGAGCAATTCCACCACAAGTTGGGATCACAAAAAGACACACCAAATTCTTAAACCTGGCAATATATTCCACAAGGTTGGGAATAGAAACACTGCCTACATAAAAGTGTTGGATGGTTGCATCCACACACAAATGCCAATGGCTAATTCTGTCAGCCTAATGTATTATAAAGCTACAAGGCTTTTGCTAACACAGTAGAGTGATAAGAAAAGAAAACTTTTGAACAAATAAAAATGATTATTTTTAACACTAACAGTTGTATTTTATTTGAGTCTGTTGGATGAGTTGGATAAAAAGCTAATGTAGTGATAAAAAGATGGGATGATTATTTGATGATGGAAAAAGAGAGGAGAATAGCCAGGACTTATATTTGCACTGGCGGGACTCAAACACAGGGAAAGGAGTGACAAGAGAGTAACAACACACAGAAGCAGAAGTTCTGAATCCTTTTGGGAACAATCACACTTTCCAAACACATGGTCTCCTAAGTAGGATTTGAATCATACAGGCCAAAAACCTCAACATTCTCACGTCACTCTTCCATCTCCAAACCAGACGAGACACTCCCACTGGCCCAATGTGGTTGTGTCCCATTTTGGATGAATGGTTGTTCCTTGGTGCCCTCAGCCATGGAAAAAACCAAAAATGGTCTGGTGACTTCACAGTCACATGATCCTTTAACTTAACTAAGTCCCACCTTGCTCAGAAGTCTCCAAGGCCTCAAGGAGGGACTTATGGCTAATGTCGGACCACTGGCCTGAGTACGACAGCTTCCAGAGCACCTGCACCCTTCCCTCCCCATTTCCCCCTCTCTCTCCTTCTCAATCTCCGCAGTCCAAAGACAAAAAAGGTGTCTTTCACCATTGTACATGTGCCTGTGCCCCCAAATCCCTTGTCT
>AWVX01048960.1:0-10134 GCA_000500245.1 Cronartium ribicola 11-2
CTAACAACCCAGCTCAGGCTAAGAAGGTTGGTTGGCTCTTGAACAAATCCTCTCCTTAGAGGTCAACCAACTGCAGTCTACACTTGCTGGTGTCACCATTGTAGATTACCAGTTCTTTGTTAAAGGTTGAAGGCCTTATCTAGTCCTTCTTCCTCTCATTCTAGCCAGGAGCTCAGCCTCACAGTAGCTCAGCCCTGACAGTTAGCCTGTGAGCTGAGAGATGAGGTCAAGGCACAAAGACTCAACAAGTGGCTAACCTGCAAACAGCACAGGACAGAGGAAGAGTGCTTGAAACAAAAGTAAAAAGAGCTAGCAAAAACATCATTAGAGACTTAAAAGAAAAATGAGAGAACAGTATTGATAATGACTCACTCTGATTCAACTTTGATGAGGAAAAAGAATCAGAGTTGTTGACTAGACAGGATCATATGTTAAGGCAATTATTGCAACCAAATATCCTGTCCATCTGAGAATGAAGTGAATAAGTCTCCTTCTTTCACCTGTTCAACTTGAGAAAATGAATTGAGTAAGTTCCCTTGTCCATCTGTTCAACTTGAATATCCGCTTTTCAGACATGGACATGGAGGTTATGACTGGTTTGACTGCCTTTCATTTACTGAATAACATCTCACTTCTATGTCAATAATACTGTACCTCAACACATCCTTCCCCCCCTACAGTAGAAGGGAGGGCTCAAGCCCTCTCCCTCCAGTTTAGGGAGAGGGCTCCATTGTCTCCCCCCACTGTAGAGGGAGGGAGGGGCCCAAAGGGATGGGGGGAAAGGTATTGGGTCCTCTCCCAATCCACACAATGGATCTGAGACTGGCCCTGAGAGCTTTTCTGTGGAAAAGCTGGCCAAAAAAATAAAATAAAATAAATAAATAGATATAGGGATGAGTTCCTCACTCTGAATTAGTGGGAGGACTCCCATCCTCCATTTATGAACAAGATAGGGAGGGGGATCTGGTGTAGCATGCTCTCTCTCAGGATAGAAGCAGCAGGGACTATACCAATTCTCACCTCCACAAGTTCTTGGGGGAGAAGGCAAAAGAGAGGGAGTGGGGTGATGAAGGAAGGTTGAGCATGTTGCATGGAAGGAACTAAGATGAGGTGGGAAGATCAGGGAGCTATCCCACCAATCAGCTTTGGTGGGGTGTTGCACCACTAATTACAGTTTCATATGCATAGAATACTGATGAAGTCACTGGAATTCCTGTAGGTCATTTATGCAATCTAATCTGCAGGCCATGCATGCTATTCATTCCCCCCCACCCAGTAGGAAAAAAAATTCAGTTCACTGGTCTTGATGTACTAATTGAAGTGAGGTTGAAATTTTGGTGGGGGTAGGGAGGGGAGGGCTCTGGGTGGCCAGAGAGGAGTAATTGGGCCCTGTGATGGGTGAATTACATAGCAACCAAACTGTCCATGACCACAAGAACTACAAGTGACAAATTTTTATCCGACCATCAGGCCCTTGAAATCAACATAGGAGAGCTTGCACTGACACCTGTGCTGAGCCATGTGAGGATAGACTTGAAAGCCATCAAGATGCAAGATTTGGTAGATAGCATGGAGAACCAGCTGAGTCCTCTGCCTCAGCAACTTGAATTGGGTAATGCTATTGATGCTGTGGTCTTGCATGTCACATGGGCTCTACAATACACTATCAAAGTGCAGGGGAAGACTGTCAGAACCAATCAACACCACCATAAGGCATGGTGGGATGAGGAGGTCATGAGACTGTTAAGTAAAGAATGTTGTTGAACTCCAATTTCCAAGAGGCATTGGCAGAGCTGGAAGAGGGTTGAACATGTTAAGTTACAGATCTTAAAAGATAATGCACACTGCAGGATTTGAACCTGCAACCTCTAGACACTAGGCAGATGCTCCAATGACTGAGAAGTATGCTTGGAACATCAAATCCTATGTGTTGGATTATGGTATCACAACAGAACATCCACCAATCAGTGAGAGAGAAATTAGATGGAAAGTAGGTTGCTTGATGAAGCTGCCCTTATCCTAGGAAAACCACAGAACAGATACCTATCTGTGGAGCCCTGAAGAAACTCAAAAGAACCCAAGAGAGAAAGAGGGATGATGAAAACTTTGGCACTGTAGACACTCAACCTTTTCTATACTAGATGACCTCCAAAATCTGTGTCCTTGTCAACCGGTTTACTGGCAGGCTCCAAGAACAAGACCACCACTAGAGCTCACAATCTTCCAAATAGCTTGACACAAGGTTCCTTGTTATGGCTGAGTCAACCACCGGAGGCAAGATGATGCACTACTTACTACCCCAACCTTAACAGCTGCCAAGCTTTAATTTTCCTTCTTCACAACCTTGAAACTCCTTTGAGAACACCTCAAGTCCTAAGTACTGAGTTGCTAATGACATCTCCACACTTTTAAAACCTTATTTATACTCTCCCTTATCACAACCAATGAATTTGTCCAACTGTCCTGAGCCTGATGGTACATTCTAGTCCCTGTCTGGTTGACTTGTAACTGAGATACCCACCTACACTCTGGTCATACAAGTTTTACACTATGTGTAGCTCCTATAGTTTCAACACAATGATGTTTGGTCCACCTGTGATGGATTCATAGGTGTTGACTTGCCCCTAAGCAACCTTGATGACCTCCACACAACATCTGTAACCTGAGATGTCCTGTACTACCTTTTGACTACTGAATACAGGATTTTACAACCCGTAGCACCTTTAGTTTTGATGCTACAGCCTTCCAACCTTGATTTTCAAATCCTATACCCTCGTTCTACCCCTAAGCAACCCTGACTACATCCAGGTGATGCCATTAGGCAAAAAGTGTGTTTTTGCATTTGCGACTTCTGTTGTTTTTTAACTCTGTAGGACATCCAGAGACAGTCCAGGGCTATTCCAAGGTGTGGTAGAGCAACAAAATGTGCACACACCTTTTAGCACAAGAGAGCTTACCAAAGCCCAAATGTTGAAAAGTGCCTTCTTGCACTTTTTGCCATAGGGGTTTCTGACTTATGAAACTGGAAAATCATCCCTGTATTGGGGGTTTTGGACTAAAGAGACCTAGCAGCGCCCCTAACCTACCATGGGAACTTACCCTCAAAGGCTTACCTTGTGAATCCTTGATGATTCACTCCTGTTGGACTGTGGAAGACCAGGAGAATGATTTTTGGTGGAATGAAATAATTACCTGATGGTGGGGATTGCTGGGATGGACCAATGGGGGGAAAATGGCGAACAGACGCCCCATTATATACAATAGAAGCACTCACAAAGAGCCTGGAAAAGTAAATCCCTTGCAAGAACCTGCCATCTCTGCCAATATAAATGGTGCGCACACAAGAATACTACCAAAAGAAACCTGCCAAATAAAACCAAACAAAAATCCACCTAATTAAAACATGTCCTACAAGTTCAATGGTACTGGTCCCATGAATATACTATTGGAGATGCAGCAACACGGTAAGTTCGGGAGAGAGGAACTTGTGGAGGTGGACACACAACAGGTTGATGTGGAACCTCCGCCGTCTCCGGCTCCCGAGATATGTCCTCGTCGGTGCCGCGGTCGTGCCCCGAGTGGACCCGGCCCCGGGGCCACAACATATACAACAGCTCCTTCCTTTATTTCTTGATTGTTGATGCTGAACCCAATTTTCACCATGTGCCTGCCCAGTGTAACTTCTCTTGCAGCCAGCCAAATATTCCCAAATTAAAATCTACCTAATAAAATAACCTTCTAAAAATTCAACCATATCCTTCATGTAGCCATATGACCAACCCTTCACTGACTTTGTATGTTTCCCATGTACTATACCTGCTACCAAACTACAAACCTATCCAAACACTGCCTTCCTGTATTCCAAATGCTTCCTAAAGAAAATCTACCTAAGTAAACCAACTGCTAAGAATCCCCTGGTGAGCCTTTGGTAACTGTCTCACACTTGCTTCCACCTGAATCCCCTGTTGACAACCTACCACATAGCTCTTAACAGCTTTTGCATACCACAATGTAACAGGGTCCACCGGTGGATGGTGAGAAGACAAACAGATGAGGCAAAGTTATGCTATTGGAATTGGGCTGACCATATCAAGCACACCATCCTGGAGCTGGAGAATTTACACTGGCAGTGTTTCCTGGAAAAGGCCACTGGTAACCTCACCTTTAAAGCTTTTTCATATACCAAGCCGCAATCCACAGGGGATGTGGCTTCCCTATACTGTACGGACCGGACCCTGGAAATGGAAACACCGGAAAAGGTGTGCCTTCTGTTTGAAAGGCATGTCGGTGGTAACAACAGAAGAACATAACCCCATTCAAACCACAAAGTGGCCACATTTTCCCACCAGTGCCAGACTACAAGTTGAAAACCACATACCAGCCTTACCTAATAAGAAGGCAGCAGGTGAGGACCTGGTTATTAATGAGGTCCTAAAAATAGCTAAGTTGCCCCTAACATTGTACTTGTCAAAGATTTTCAGTGCCTACCTGAAAGTAGGCTATTTTCCTACCCAGTGGGAAACAGCAGTAACAGCCATAATCTGGAAGTTTGACAAACCTGATTATTTGGAAGCTGGGGCATACTTCCCCATCGCACTACTCAGCTGCATAGGGAAGGTGTTGGAAAGCATGATCACAAGACGACTCTTGTATTGGGTGGAAACCAACGGGGTGTTGGCGGGAGGCCATGTAGGAGGAAGGTGGCAGCAATGCATGGACAATACATTTTTGATACTTACGTCATGGATAAAACATAAGCTACATGAGGGGAGAATAGTCTCAGGATTGTTCCTAGCTGTGTCATCTGCTTACCCCTTGGTCCACAGGGAGCGCCTCATTGACATCATCAACAAATACCCCCTCCAACGGAAGACCAAACTCAGGCTTCAGGAGTTTTTATTGGAGGAGTTCGACATAGAGAGCGGGCTGCCCCAAGGCTCGCCACTCTCAGTGATCTTATATATAATTTATAACTCATCTTTTTTGATTCAAATGAAGTTGACTCAATTTCACTAGGGTCTATTGACAACATAGCCCACTTGGTGGCTAATCAATGCACGGACCGTACACTAACAGCACAGGAATGAAATGAATTTTTTTTGGAGAAAAATATCCGAGACCTCCAACAGGAAGGAGACAGGATTCTGGCGTGGGACACTAAGCACGGTGCAGTGTTTGATCAGAAGAAAACACAACTAATGCATTTTACCAACAAAAAACATTATAAGCCTTCTTTAGAATTTGGTACGCAGGTGATACGACCCAAGACAGACAAACTCAGGTGGCTGGGGCTCGGGGTAGACCCCAAGCTCATGTTCAACCCGCACATCAACAGAATGAAACAAAGGGGCAAGGCGTCGCTTTCCCAATTGGCACGACTCAGCCAATGTTTTTGGGGCCTGAATGAGGAAACTGGTGACAATGGTCTTGAAACCAAAAATCCTTTTTGGTAGCATAGCCTGGTTCACCATGAAAACAGAGCGTAAAGTAACAAAGATCCTAGATCAGATGCAGTATGGTGCTGACCGCCTTATCTTGGGGGCCTTCAACAAGTCCCCAAAGGCACATGTGGCACATGACGCTAACACGATTAGGTTCAAGAATTTGGCCATTAAGGCCCATCACCAGTTCATATACAAGAGATTGAAGTTCCCTGGCTCTCATCCCACGAACAGGATCTTGAGGTATGAACTATTAATGGATCCTCCCACTCACAGAAGTGCGATCCATCAAGTGCTCGCCCGGTCGGAAGTGGTCCTGCCGATTCCACGGGATTTTGAATGTATCGAACCTTACCTGGCTCCGCCTTGGGAGGAACCCCTGGGAGACATCCCCAACGTGGACCTGAAACGCGAGGAGGCGAAGGAAATGGTGGTCCAACAACTGCGACAAGAGGAGGAAGACAGGGCATACGCCATATTCACGGATGGCTCATTCCTGAAGGAGAAGGGAGGGGGTGCGGCAGCGGCCTCACGAGTGGAAACGGAAAGTGCAGCATTCGGACCAGGGGAAGGTATCTCCGAGCACGAGATGGAGGGACAAGGGCTTTTGCTTGCACTTGGAAACTTCCAGAGGCGATTAGCTGACCCGACATCATCTTATACGAGGTTGGCATTGTTTAGTGACAGCCAAGCGGCCTTACAACAACTACTCAACAACCCGCCCCGACAACAAACGGCACAATACCTCGCTCTGAACCTACGACGGAATGCGAGGAAGAGCACCCAGAAGGTACCAATAGGCCTGTTGCTGGACGCCGGGACACGAGGCCATACCATTGAACGAGGAAGCGGACAGGTTGGCGGAGGCCGCAGCGGAATCTCAACATCAGCCCTCGATGCTCCCAGACAGCCTCAGCAGCCTGATCCTGAGGTGCAAGCAGAGGCTCGAGACCAGGGGAGCCGTCCTTACACACCCTCACTTTAACCCAAAAGGTAGTCGGATAGCTGATGCGCTTGACAGGTTACACAAAGGCCACGCGGCATCAATCGTACAACTGCGAACAGGATTCCCGTTCCTTGCCAAATACGTGGAGGACACGGGACGGTTCAGTCACCTTAAAACTTTGAGAGACTCGAATTTCTTTTCCTCTTTTCTATTTTTATCTATTTTTATTCCTCTTCTCTTCCCTCTGTGAGAAAGATGGGGGCAGACGGTGCACGGTGAAAGCTGGAGGTAACTGCGCTCAATGGTACAGTAGATCTTCGGGTGTCCTCGTGTATACTTGTCTAAAACATTACCCGATTGAAAAGGGTGGGGAATGTAAAATCAAATATCACCTTGAAAAAAAAAAAAAATTAAATTAAAAAAAAAATATTAAAAACTAAAAAAGTCCCTCTCCAAGCCGTCAACGACCCCTCACCCTCATTCTCATTCTCACCTTCACCTTCACGTCGAGCCAGGTCGAGCCAGCCAGCCAAGTCAAGCCATTCAACATCAACGACATTCTACGTACTTTGTAATACACCATGACAGATCGAATCCAGCAAATCGTTTGTTCTGCTTTATCTTTCATGCTTGTTGACTGTCCTTCATTTACCCTGGTTGACTCGATTCGGTCTTCCCTTTCCTATTCACAATGAACACAGATTGAGCATGTCCGAGGTACCCCGCTAAGTCGATTACAGATCAAGAATCCGGACGATGGTAAGAAGTATTCCCCCACCTACTGTATCAAATTTTGCTCAAATGTTCTCATCTCTGATCAAGTGCTTTATGTCGATCAGTGGTCATCACTATGGCGCTTCGAACACCGATGTGTAAAGCAAGAAAAGGTGGTTTTAAAGACATGAGATCAGACGAACTGTTATTAGCCACATTAAAAGCTGCGAGTTCTAGGATTCCAATTCCACTTGATCAAATCGATGATATCACAGTGGGTACGGTCTTAACCCCAGGAGCTGCCTATCAAGCCAGAGCAGCTTGTTTAGCGGCTGGTTTTAAGGAAAGAACTCCTGTTCAAGTCATCAATCGATTTTGTTCTAGTGGTTTGATGGCTGTCAGTGGAGTGGCTAATCAAATTCGTAATCAAGAAATTGAGTGTGGTCTAGCAGTAGGGTTCGAAAGCATGACCGCAAAGTAGGTTAACAAATTTATCATCGCTGCTTGAATCCCCTTCAAGAATAGCCGCTTGACTATACCCTTTGGCTCTAGCCCGGATAGAGGGATCTCTGAGACTGGGTTTTGTGAAGCTATCATGGCTGACCCTGTTGCAGCAGACTGCATCCATGTGAGTCAATGAATTATCATCAATCAATCAAAAATCCCCAGGTAGACAAAGTCTTCAATTTTGTTGACCCGAAACCGTTTGAATCAAATATCAGCCTATGGGTTGGACTTCAGAGAACGTAGCAAAGGAATTTGATATTTCAAGGGAAAAAATGGACCAATTCGCACTCATGTCCCATCAACGAGCTTCTCAAGCTCAGGCAAAAGGTCTGTTCAAACAAGAAATGTAAGCTCAAGTATCTTGCTACTTTATGAATTACTTTAATATTGACTCATAAATTTTAGAATGCCTTTGGAGACATGGGTATCTACTTCTCCTGGAACTGATGGAAAACCTTCTTCGCGTGAAAAGAGGATCGTATCTGATGATGATGGGATCAGACATGGTAGTACTGGTCAGTAGTTTCTCTTCTCTTCAATTTTCAAGCTCTTGCGAAACACTCTTCAATCTGATATTCTCAACCGTCTTATTCTTCAGCTGAACAACTCGCCAAAGTACGACCAGCTTTTCCTCAATGGTCTCCTTCTCATACGACTGGTGGTAACGCTTCTCAGATCACCGATGGAGGAGCAGTCGTATTACTGATGTCGAGACGTAAAGCGGAAGAGTTAAAATGCGAAATCCTAGCTAAATATATTAGGACTGACGTGGTTGGATTATCACCACGAATAATGGGTATCGGACCTAGTCTAGCTATTCCCAAATTGTTAGCCAAGGTTGGTTTGACCATCGAAAATGTGGACCTTTTTGAAATGTAAGATTATTTAATTTAATTAAAATAATAAACATAATGAAGTTGGCCTTAATCTCTCTTACTGAAATATTGGTTTGATGAGATTAGTAACGAGGCGTTTGCTTCTATGTACGTTTATTGCGTCGAAAAATTGAAGGTTCCCATCGAGAAGGTCAACGTGAACGGAGGTGCAATTGCTCTAGGTCATCCTTTAGGTTGTACTGGTGCTCGTCAAGTAACTACAGGTTTACACGAGCTCAGAAGGAGACGAGGAAAAGTTTTAGTGACATCAATGTGCATTGGCTTAGGAATGGGCGCAGCTGGTTTGATTTTAGCCGAATATTGATATCTAATCTAAACTTTTGAAGGTTCTTGTTGTTGTTGTTTCTATCATAGCTTTTCTCACCTTATAATATGAGTAGGTGACCACCCAAATAGATGTATGATCAACTCGTCGATATTTATATATTTAGTGTCTGTTCTAAATCAGTAGCATTCAAACTGATTTTTGTAAAATAGAAAGTAAATGTCGATGTTGACAAAGCACGATACTGTGTCAAAATTGTCGGGGATGTAGCATCACGTTGCTGAATCCATCTACGCATCACAATGAAAGAAATCAAACTTTAAGCAGCTTGAGATGTACTTACCTATTCTAGGGCTAAGTATTTGGCCATAACAATGCTGACTCATGACCTTTCTTTCAAGTCAAACAAATGTAGTCGTATGATTGTATAAATTTTGGTGGGAGTTCCGAATTTCATTGGTTCGGTCTATCGCTGAGACCGTGCATGAGCGAGGAAGGTTCAAGAATTCAGCTGAACCAGATCACGCGTGTCAATTTAAAGATTTCATCATTCACTTTGACCGACGGGGATTGATGTCGAGTACAGATGGTATGTATGCAACACTGACCACTACTGATCGATGGTATCAAAGCATATGGTCAATGCAGGTGTCAACTTGATAGCGACCAGTTTTTCAGTTTCGAAAGTTTTTTTTTGTTTTTCAAATACTTTGTTTTTTAGTGTAAATAATGGTATTTATGACGAAACATCATGTTCAGGTTAAAACTGTTCAAACTTGAAAACTCAACCTCAAAAGTGGTATTGATCATGAGTGGTAATGGGATATTATCAACATTTTTAAATCTAACTCAAAAAAGAAACATAGTGGGTTTGCAACTTTTTTGAATATTAAAGAAGAATGTGTGTGTTCTTTTCCCCTGATAGCTTGTAATCTGGTAATTGCTGCTTTTTTTTTTCTTCGTCTCCTGACCTACACTTCTTATGACAGTCTTTCTTCACCACCAGAGCAGTTTGACGTGTTGGGAATGTAATGGAATTTATATGTACCCCACAAGGTAATGGGTACGACGACAACAACGCGGGCTTTAAAGTTTCCTGTAGTGGCCGGGGCCAAGGTGAAGTTGACATTGGACCCGAAGTTCGGGTGATCCGCAGCCGACAGGGATGTCAATGTGCAGTGTTTTTAGGGCTTTCTGACTTCTTACCACTACCGTCACCTTTTGCGCAGTCACTGCGCAGACGTGATCACCCTTCCCCCTCTCCCCTCCTCTTTTTCGTTACTTTCAACTATCCTCTCTCAGAATCCCCTCGCCAATGCCCCCTCCTATCCTACCGGACCCACGCCGAGACCGTGTCCACCAAAC
>KI574657.1:476-11673 GCA_000500245.1 Cronartium ribicola 11-2
GGTGTGGTCCAATAAATATTGTGCCCCTTATTCTTAGACTTTTTAAGGAGACCCAGGCCTATTTTACCAGGTGGTGCTATTTTGAACATCTTTTCTTACTGTCTGGACTTTCAATCAAGAATTTCATATTAGTCTATTCTTATAACAGTCTATCTGGTCTAGGGTTTGGAGCATTAAGAGTAAAGGATAATATACCTTGTACCTTGTGTTGTCATTTGCTTATTACCTTTTGAGACTCCCTATTTAGCTTAGCTCATAATAGTGATATATCTTTCATTGGAGTGGTATTCAGTTGATTACAAGGTTGTGTTAACTAGTAACTATCAGTAATCTAGTTGTTTATGGTTTTAAAAGCCTCTTAGAGTTAAGAGCAAAAACCCCCCCATAAATGTTCTTTATTGAACTTTAGTTTATTATTATTATTAATCTTTATCATTTCTGTCTTATAAAGCCCAGCTTTATATTTAAGAGCAGGCTGGTTAGCTCCATATTGGTTATTAGTCTTGTAGTCTAGTATTCCTTTTACCTGCTCAGTTTCTGCTAGGTTTTACCTAGAGACCCACAATGACACCCTATAATTGGTAGTAAAAGGGTAGTACTAGGAAATCTCTGGCTACGGATGTCAAGTAAACATTGAGAAGGTTTGGTAGGGTCAAGTCAACACCTAAAAATCCATTAAAGGTGGTCCCAACATTAGTACATAAGAAGTACTGGAGGTGTGCAAGTTGTAACACTGCAATTTTCAGTGCGTAGGTGGGTTTGGGCCAGATCTCAGGCTTCTAGTGACACAATGAAGAACCCAGGACACTGTTGGGCTCAGAAAAGTTGGGTGGATACTTTAAATAACTTTGGGGGAAGTATAAACAAGGCCTGAAGAGTGCAGATCTCTGGTAAGAGACTTTGGCTATTCATGTGGGGACTCAAAGTTCTTCGAGAGGTTCTCCAATGTTCAAAGGCATGTGGATTACAGCTTGGCAGCTGTGTAGGTGTTTGTGGGTGTGGTTTTAGTGCAATATCTGGACTCCAGTGATTGACTCAGGCATAACAAGTAACCTCGTGTCAAGTCATCTGGATGAATTTGTAGCTCTAGTGGTGTTTCTCGAGATTAGAAATCTGTCAACAATCCAGTCAACAAGGATGTGGAATCAAAGATCTTCCTAGGTAGATGTTGGGTTGTGATTGTGCTCAGTGCCAAGGATTTATCTTTATCTTTATCTTTTGCTCTTTGGGATTCTTTTGGATCTCTTTAAGGCTCCGCGGATAGTAGTTTCTCTGCATATTTCCTAGGACAAGGGCAGCTTCTTAAGCACCCATCTCACCATCAAAGCTTTCTTTCTTTTGGTGGTGGATTAACCCTCTTCCGGCTCTGCCAACGCCTCTTGGATGTTGGAGTTTGATACCAGGTACCTGATAGATGGGGTATAGGTGAGGTATAAGTCCTCAGTGTGCCACTCCTGACCTGTAAGGGTTTGGTGCTGACCTAAAAAGGGCAGTGTAAAAGTGATGGCAGGAGGTTGTGAGCTTATTGTTGCTTGTGATCTGGGGAAGGGACTAGCCTGGGGTATAATACAGTTTTGATGAGTGAGGTTTAGGGATAAACAAGATAGATAGAGAAAGGTAAATAAAGTTTTTGTGGGGGNGGGGAGTGTACTTGTTCTCTTTCTGCAGATGGGGAAAGAGAAGATAGATTGGAGGGGCGAGAGCTTATTTGTATGGCTTGCTGACATTCCTTTATAAGGATATGTCTTACTTGTGTGTATGGAGAGTGTACAGTCAATTGAATTGCAACATTGCTTGGGAACTTCATTTTCGTGCTGGAGAAGCAGGATTTGCATCAGCAAAGATTCCTGCAAGTCTACTTCTGCTCATCCAGATTGGAAATCTATGTACATTGTTATCTTTACAGAATACCAATGGTCAAAATCTCACAGCACTGGTAGATGAACTCCAAGGCAGCCTTGCAGAAGGATGGCCCCATATACCAAAAAAAAAAAAACTTGCATTATGCTGAGCATATAGGCCCTATCTCAGATTATATTGGGCCACCAGCTTCTATGGCAAGCTTGTCAGGGGAACAGATAATTCTGAGCCTGGTCCAAATGCCCAAAAATAATCCAGGTTGGTCACTTTCTCAGCTTTGCAGGTAAGGTCATCTATCTGACCTTGATCTTCATTGACCAGAAAAACTTGGTGAAACATTACTCAATCAACATTCACAATGTGGATTCTTCAAAACAATGATCAACAACATTCACACTCTGATGGAGACTGACCCCAACATTCAAAAATCCCTGCAACAGAACAGACAAACAAAGTGGACCACCAAAAAATTCAATCCTTCAACTTTCAATGCACTGCAGACTTCAAGCCATTTTGATGTAAGGTCCTCGTGTCTCAAGGGCCTTCACTGGATGTCCGTCAAGTTCTCTCAAGAAAGACTTGTGACAATTGGTCTGTGGGAACCCAGGAGATAGTCAGAACCACGTGTTCATTCACTAGCTCCAGTACGGATTTGCCACACACAACAAGCTCAGAGGACACAGTCAACAATGAGAACAACAAGAAGAGAAGAGAGTCAAACAATCAAGTGGAGGCTCACCTAGCTCCAGTACAGATTTGCAAGGGAAAGGAATCCAACTGGAGCCAGGATGGGGGATATGTACTGTCTGTACAGATGAATCCCTGCCTGTGTAAACCCATGGAAGGGGAGGACCCCTTACACTTGAGGCAGGCAAAACCTCAACCTTGCTCTTTGATATTACCACATGCATCACCCTTGCCAAGAAGCCACACAGCACCCACAAGAACACTCCTGGGAATAGGTACATTTAATGCTACCTTCACTCTTGCAAATGGATCAGCTCCATCAACCCATACTCTGACATACCTCATCCAAAATTTGGGGCATTTTTTGAGTGGGTAACATAAACTGATCATTTACTCTCTCCTAACCCATACACATACCTGTCCATATTTTATAATAGAAAAGAGCAGAGGTGACTATTGCGCACAAAAGCTGTCAGAAAGCAGTGCAGAGTGGTGCAGTACAGGCATTATGTGTAGGAAGTCAGCATGTTGGTTTCCTGGAAGATGCTGGCCACAATATTCTGACATACCTGAATGGACCCGAAGTTACAAAAGCTCAGCTAAGCCAATTTGAACCGTCTCACAATGGTCTCTGCAGACCAACAATGATTTTAATGACCAGGAAGACCGTTGGGTTCTCCTAAGCGCACAGAATTTCACCTGAGTCAGTAGCAACTCTTCTGTTAGTCAACTTAACATCAAACCCTTTGGCCTGCAACCAGTTTCATGATACTCCATGGGTCTTCTTAGCTCAGGTCTCAATAAACTACATAAGATACTGGGCAACCAGTTCCTGATCTGAATAAAGAAAATCATCATGTCTGATTACGAGTGATCCCTAGGGCATAGATATCACCAGCAGACCTATGACCATCGAATACAAAAAAATTCACGAGTGGATGTTGCTTTCCACCTAAAGCATTTAAAACTTCTTGAGATAAAACTGATCCAATAATAGCACAAGTTGGAACAAATTCTGCTCCTGATGATCTAGCCAATCGTCTAAGAAAACACTTGTTAACTCAATTGTTAATTTAAGATGAGAATGATAAGATAAAAAATAAACTCACCCTAATACGGTTGTCAAGGAAGGTACTTGAGTTAAACCTCTTTGTTTGAGAATTTCATCTGAAATGTCTATCAAGGTCGATAAATCATCTGGTCCTATTGGAAGCATACCTTGATGTCTTGCTTGAAATTCAAATACAGCTGAAAAATCACAATTTCGTAAGTGCTCAAAGATGACGATAAAAAAGACAGAGTGAGAAAAAAAAACCAACCAAGACAACCTAATAAAATAGGAGAAAGTTTTTTAATTCGACGAAGGGTGATGTGATTTAATTGACCTTTTAACATTTCATCAAATTTTATAAATTTTTGTGAATGTTTGACTTGTATTCTTTCTTTTTCTCCATTTGGTAAAATTTGATCTTTATCGCTAAAAAAAACATTTTAATAAACCCTCATCAGTTCGGATTTATTAATAAAGAAGTAAGGTAGATTTTATTGAGACTTAACATTAAATAATTGTGATCGATTAAATCACTAAAAATGTATCCATCGATCCCTAAGCTACCAGATACGAATATTGGTACGCCAGCTTGTCTACATTTCGTATTAAGATTTGACTAATTATGAAATAAAATAATAACTATTTTCAATTAGTTTGAGTCCATGATCTCCCTTCGAATTTGAATCCACAAACAAAAACAAAAAATTTACAATTTCTAATTGATTAGAATCTTGTAAACAAACAACATCAAACCTTTTCAAAAAATTCAAATCTGATAATTTATTTTCAATATTTTCCGTAATTCCAATCACTTTAACACGTGGATTCAAACTATTAATTCGATCTTTTCCAGCTACAACTCTCTATCCGAAAACCAAATTTCAAAACCTTAATAACTTTCTTCTTCTCTTGTGACCAAGTGAGAGAACTTACCGATTTCCCAATATCATCATCTCTAAAGAAAAATCCAGCACCTAAATCTTGTACCGTGACTAATTGATCATCTAAAATAGTAATAGAACCAACACCAGCTAAAACGATATTTTTGCATGATTCAGATGTAATACCCGTAAAGTTAATCATTAAAACTGAACTTCGCCTCATCCTATTGATAAATAAAAAATCGAAAAGATTAATTTAATCAATCCGAATCGTCTTTTAAAGTTTTAATTATACAGTATACCTGTTTTGAGCTTCTAGACCCCATAATCTAATTTGTCGATCATATAATTCGGCTAAATAAGGATTGCTTTAGTAAAAAAACAAAAAGTTTTGAAAACTGAAAAAAAAAATTGACTTACCTTCTTCTTCATCGATACCATTTTGTTGATTGATTTCTGTTGACTAAATTTTGAAGTATGAGCTTTTTTAATTCATTTCGTGTGTGTTTTTTCCTAAGCAGGTACTCACATTATTCCCATTCACTGATTTTATCAAACAAGACCAAATCCAAGTTAGCGGTTCATGTTTGGATGAATCCGATTTTGGAGTTCTTTTTTGACTTACGATCGATGTGCGCGTTAGTCATGACGTTTCGAAGGGGTATAAAGAGTTTGAAAGTTATAAGACCACGAATTTTAATTTCACTTCATCATGCGCGATCAAATCTTAATCCCGTGAATTACTAAAAAGATCCGATCGGTCTCGGATACCTACGATGGATCTGTGAACCCCAAACCCCGAATGCATCGTACACATGCCTACTGTAAAGTACTGTATAATGCAATTCAATCACACATACACCTACCATACAGTTGTTTGTTACAATCCTAAAGTTGTGAGTGACTTGAAATGTAGCCCAAAACATATCTGAGGGCCAACATAACATGTTTGAGGATTAGAAGGTGATGAAGATGGGTTTAATTTTTTCAAGTGAATCTCCTTTGATTGCTTCCAGAGGGTAATCCTCAATTTTTGCTTTCCAGGTTGGAGTTTTTTGTCATCCATCCATCTTCATTCTTCAAGTTAGATAGACCAGGATAATATCTACTTTTCTTGAAGAACTATTTCATTGATGGATAACCTAAAGAATCACCTTGGACCCACTCTGCCCAATATTGACCACCTTGCAGACACAATGGAAGATAATCTTGACACTGATGAAAGCCTCCTAAAGGAATGTCAGAGCTAAATCTTGGCACCAGCTTTACTTCAACTTTTGAAAATGAAGTATCATATTGACTGGCCTCTAATTAAATTACAATATCACTTGAGGAAGTTGGACTTATAGACCTGCAAGCATGCACAGTACACAAATGAGCAAAAGCAACAAATTATGGGTCAAATAAAACTCTGTCATACCTGTGGTCTGCAAAAAAAGGAAGTTGTTCCAATAATTCAATGTGTGTTTAATGTACCTCAATTCACTGAAAATAAGCCCAAAGCATTATGTAAAGAGATGGGTTTGAATTGGCAAAAAGATGATATTAGCTTAGGTTTGGCATCTGCACAAGAAGTTATAGATCAAAGTTCCTTAGAAATGCAAGGGTCTTGTACAACAGCCAGACTCAGGGAAATGCAGAAAGCATTTGCAGTAGAACATGGTCTTGAAGTTTCTCATGCAACAAATTACAAAAATAATTAGAGTGTTGTACCCAGACAGCCTTATGCAATGACAATGACATAGACTACATTGCCCTTTATATGATGTACCTGGTCCTAATTTTGTCTGGTCTATGGATGGTCATGATAACTTGAAGCCTTTTAATATATGTATTTATGGTGCTATTGATGCTTGGAGTAGAAAAATATTGAAATTACATGTAGCTACCAACAATAAAAATCCATGACAAGTTTGTGTCCAATTTTTAAACCAGTTGAACAGATGGAAAGCTGCCCTCAATAGGTGACTGCAGAAAAAGGATCAGAGACTGGTGATATCGCAACTTTTCAAATCACTTTCCTTCATCTGATTGGTGGCTTGGATTGGGAAGAAGCAGAAGTACCACATTGATTTACCACATCAACATAATCAAAGAATTGAATAACTATGGGGAGAAGTGATGATACAAAAAAATATAACCATTTGTGATTCAATTATATGCACAATTTTTGAAAAAATATATGACCCTGGCCAACCAATTCAGAAGTAAGTTTATTTCTCTCCTTTAGCATTTTGTCCTCATTTGGGTCATCAAAATTTCAATCCTGAGTAATTTTTGTCTCCATAGGGCTATATTTTTACATCTGTTTATACATCTTGTTCAGCAGATCTTGGATTTCTTCATTCTTGAGTGCAACTTCAACCAAATTGCCAAATCAAAATAAACACTGGTTCCAACTGGGGTGGCACCTGAAGGCTTTCATTATGCACCAGAAAATTATAATGGAACTGAAGGGGGCCTTGATGTTCCCAAATAATTGATACAGGGCTTGATTTTTCATTATTACCCTGATGTAGAAACTTTATTCCAAGCTACACTGCCTTTTTTTGCAGCCACAGTCTCACAAATAATTGCACAGGTAGGTTGGATTGAATCTGAAATTACTCTCAATAATGTATGGCAGGCCTTTAAACAAGCAGTAGACATACTTAAGCATATGGTTTTAGCTTTGGATGAGGTTCCAGAGGGAATGCTGAGCTCAGATGGAAAATATGAAGAGGATGATAGGGTGAATAGGTTTAAATTGGCTGGTTTACCAGAAGAGGGTCTTTAAGAAATGGTTTATCACATTTCAAATCACACATTTTAATAACTATTCCAAAGAAATTGTTCTTATCCATCCAAGCAATGGATAACAATCTATAAATCTCATGTTTCACAATGAAAAAAAAAAAAACTTAAAATCCCACCTTTGTAATCATTGCTCAGTTTTTCATTTGGTTTCAAAAGAGGTGCAATATGATTGCTTGTGTATTTTGGAGTATTTGATCCACAGAAAAAAACTTTCTTCTTGTTATAACATTATACTCAAATTCTCACAGGATATTCAATTTATGACTGACAACTTCATGTATTTTGTAGTGAGGAAAAAACATCTTTTCAATCAGAAATCATTTAAGAACAAGCATGAAGACCCACTTCAAACTCCCATGACTTTTCAGAATCTGAATCAACTTCTGGGAAATCAATCTCAGTGCCTGACACCTCCACACCATCCACCACTTTGGGATACTTTTCATCATGCAGATGGGGAAGGCCAAATTCTTTGCACAAAAAGTTGCATTTGGAAGTGAGACAAAGTCCAACCAGGCCAAGTTGGTTAGTGTTTCCCATTTTTCATGGGAATCTATCAAAAATGAGTCAGATATTTGATCAAACAACAGCATAAGAAAGAAAAAATACTTGTTATCAATGATGGCAATGTCTATGACAAGACCATCTTTGTTTCCTTGAATGTCTGCTATCCGCCATGTACCATAGTTATCATGATACAATTTGTGAAAAATCATATGCATGATCCAATAGAGAATCATTTCTTGTTTGTCTTTTTTGACACCAAAAAAAAGGTCACCAAGCAACTTGACAAATCTACCTTTAATCTTCTCCTCAAAAAAATAGGTTTCTTTTTGGTCTGGTTTGTCATTGTGTCCTTGGTGAACTATTGAGTGTTTCACAAGCTGAGTGAATGGGATTAGTCAGAGGAATATGTTTTGCAAAAGAACAAGAACACTTACACAATTCTTTTTGCATATGTCCAGTACTTCCTGTTGGGATAAGTAGTGTGCTGCTTATGACATAAGATCCATGTGAGCCAGTCAGCTTAGGCACATACCCACACACAGTTGGTAAGAGCACCCTTCTAGTTTATGGGTTGAGGTCATGGGTTCAAATCCCACAGTGCACACTATCTTTTAAACCTCAAAACTTCCTTGGATACCACTTCTAACTCATGCTCAACCACCATCTTGAAAATCTTGCTGCTGCATTCATCTTTCAGATACTGCTGAGCCAAAGTTTGATAGCATTTGAGAGTTGTTGTTCCATTGATTCCCTGCTTGGCAACTATTGCTTGAATTTCCAGACCAATCGAAACTTTAGCTTGGTAGCAATTCATGTACACTCCATTTCCAAAAAATGCATTCCAATCAATGGTGTAAGTAATTTTGACTCTTTCAAATGCAAGGTAATCAGGAATGTTTTGTTTGAAGTCAGGCAATTTGAGATCCTTGGTAATTAAAGTAACCATTGAGCCCCATTTCCAACATGGGCTCAATTGTGCTCAATTTGTGTTGATTATAGGGATAGTTCCCCTTCCAAGGCCACACATACTTCCCAAATGGCAAAAGACCACTTGAACACCAGCTGAATTATTGATTGAGGGGTCAGAATACCTTTTTTTTTTTTGAGGAAAAAAATTGACATACAAAAATCATCAACAATAGGTCCATCATTTGATGGACCAATTGAGCACATGTTGATTTCTGAGTTTGTGCTGAGAAACCCAGTGGAGGAGAGGTCTGAGTTTCAATTGATTGCATGACAGGTTTGGGCAGTCTGATATTTAAAGTTCTGATTGGACAAGGAGTGGTCATTAGAGTATTTGATAAACCCAGCAACATCAATTGAACAAATTGAAGGAAGTCTGATTTTAAACATTGTGAATTAACTGTGCTCTCTGAAACCGTATCTACCACTCAATGGTGGAGGATCAACTTTGGAAACCTGTGATCCCAGCTGAATAGTGGAAGTTGAGGCACTTTCTTGCTTGCCAAAGTCTGAGTCACATTGTGAACCCAAAAAATTGTGACCCAGAGTTTCACCAAGAGAGTCTGATTGTAGTGAAACTGTATGCAAAAGGGCAGGGTAATTGTAGAGAATTTTGTTTGTAATGTTTTCTTGACAGCTTGATGTTAAGTATTCATGTGAATCATAGATGATCACCATTTTGTCAAGTGTGTGCCCACTATCTAATTTAGAAATGAAATGCTTCTCTAATAGGCCAACTGGTCTGTTGTTACATCCAACCAGTTCACCCAGGTAACACCAATCTGTGTGATAAGGTGATGATTGGTGAAGGCCAAGCTCCAGTACTTGTTGAGGTGAGGGAAACAAGGGATGATTGTCCCTGAAGTAATTCCAGACATCAGTAGCTAAGATTTTCATCCAATCTTTAATTAATATATCATACTCAAAGCTGGCCCCAACTAGTTGAGTCTCAATAATTTTTCATCAAGAGTATAAGCAATTTTGACTGGTATATAGCCATTGGTGATTGGTGCTTTTGGCTGTGAACCTTTTTTCATCTTTGCTCTTGCAATTGCTCTAGCTTGTGAACCAGCTGGGTATGGATGATAGGTTGAGGGGAGAGTTTTGGTGGCGGTAGGCAGGGGTCATTGTGAGTGGATCTTGATTCAGCGCTGTTGTGACTATAGCACATTAGCTTGAGTAATTGATCCTTCAATGTTGTTATCAACTTGAAAGTGGTAATTAGTTGACAAAGGTGTAGCCGAGCTGAGAGGCATTGATAAAAGAGAACTAGAGGAAATCATTTGTCAAGGAGTTTGAGGAGTTGAAGAAACTAAAGATTGAGAAGGCAAAGGAATCAGATGGGTTAGAGGAATGCTTCAGGGAGCTTGTTATGGTGGCAAATGAAGTGATATTGAGGATGTCTGTTCAATGATTGAAGCATCTTGATTCATGGTGGATGCTTGAGGATTGGTGAGTGCAACTGCCTTTGGATTCTTCTTACATTGGCCGCCCAATTGACTTTGAAGAATCTTGAATTGGGTGAAACAGATGAGACAGGGAATGAGTTTATTGATCTGGTTAGGGTGGTCCTTGTGCCATTGAAATGGGTCACAAAGCACCTGAGTTGTCTTTTGACCAGGGAAAGCTTTGCCACAACAAGTAAAAATACCCTCTACCTGTTGTCTTATAGAGGTATTTGGTACTAAGAAATCATGAGAACTTTCCAGGGACCAGTGTTCATTACAGTTATGATTTTTTATTTTTTTATTTTTTTTACAAGTGCTATTGAAGTATCTGTAGCTGTTGCACTAAACCCCCTCATTACATCAAATTTGATGTAATGCAACCTGGGTTTTCACACTTGTGCCCAATTAGGGCTTCACTAGCTAGTGATTTTGATGAATCACTAACTTTTGCATCAAATTTGATCAGAGCCTGGTGATTCACCAACTAGTGACCCTCTTGCAACCCATACCCATACACACCCTTGACCACCCTTGGATGCACCTTTGGCCTCAGTCAGATATACCCTCAACTACCTCTACCCCTTCACTCCCTCAATCCCACCTCACTCCAGCCTTGATCGCTCTGCCCTCAATCACTGCACCCTCAATCCCCCTCATTCCACCCTCACTCCCTATCAAACCTGACTGATCCCCTGACCAATAGCTCGAACAATGCAATACATTTATTATCTCAAACATAATGGGATGAAAATGCCTGATTGACCAATTTCCATCAAGATTCACAAAGTCACACCCTCAGGTGATTGCTTCTCTGAGAGTCCTTGACTGGATTACTTTTTGTTGGCTATAGAAATGAAAGAGTTCTGTACATAGTGTGGTGTAGTGCTCACTACCACAAGTGTGGAAAATTTGCAATGTGTACCACCAAAGTTATACTAGCAGGGGTTTAGTGATCACGAGTGTGAAAAACTGGCTTTCACCAGCTGGTGACTCCTAGTGTA
>AWVX01049069.1:0-10931 GCA_000500245.1 Cronartium ribicola 11-2
AGTTTGGGAAGAAAAAAAAAAGTCTTAAAATAACGGTGAGCATCAAATGTACTAAGTTTTTTTTTTTTTTTGAAAAAAACTTAAACTTTATAGGATTAAAATTAAAGGAAATGGTAAACAAATCTTGGCTACGGTAATGGATGAATGCCCGTACGTGAATAAAATCTTGAAAATTAAAAACAAATCTCAGGTACATCTACTGAAAAAAAATTAAAAAAATTACGTTCATATCAATAGTACTTGTGGATACGGAGATCTAGATTTGAGTCCAGCTGTCTTCAAACATATTGCTGGATTAGAGGTAGGAATGATTCCGGTATGTTTAATTTACTTCTTTCGATTGAATTATGAATTCGAGAGTTGTTTACATACTGATTTAACTTTTTACAAAAATCTCTGATTCATATCGTCTTTTTGATAGATAACATGGAGTTTTCAGTAAATTTCATCCAGACTCAAGAATCTCGCTGTTTCCGGAGCTTGATTATATATATATTGTTTATACCCACCGTTTTATTTATTTTATTTTATAAATCAGCCATTTTCTATTGTTTTGTGACATCAGTACCATACGGGCTGTGAATATCAATTTGGTTTCTTATTTGATTTTGTCCCATCCTAGTGGTGTCTGGATTATTTTGGGATCTCCTTGGTAGCAGGGCTGATTCAGGATTGAACTTGTACCAGGTGAATGAAAGAATTGGTTCCAAGTGCGTTGTATCACACACACCCATTCGCTGTGGTGTTCATCTATTGACCATCTATGTTGCGGTGCTACATACCTCTGTTTGCTGCCTCTCTGATGACGCTGTCCGAATTCGATTGTGAGTTGGCTTATGTCCTATGAATGACGTAGACTTTGATGTAAGCCTGTTGACCGTCTCAAAGTCTACCTAACGTTTTCCTGTATTTGATGTCTGGGTAAGAAAACACCGGTGGTTGCACTTCGTTCCACTCCCCATCTTCTTGACCAAATCTCCTCTACACGGCCATATCGCCTCCTCTGACCATTCTCTGACTTTTGGTCACTTGGCGATTTCCCTGACTTATCATCTTGTTTACTCTTCTCACCTTCAACGATGCCTTATTTCAGACCTTCAATTGTTTTTTGTGCCCGTTACTGTATCTTGAGTTGTATTGGAAGAAAAGCCACATCGATCATGCCAGCTGGGGCCATCCAAGGGTCTGTCTTCGTTGCCTATCGCACCGTCCATCTTGAACTGATGGTAACCAAGCGCCTCTCGTGGCTCTGCGGGTCTGAGCTTTCGGGTGGTGCAACTTCTACCGACCTAAAAAGAACATCTCGCTCGGTTGATATTGGGTCGAATTAATCAGTTGGAATGGGACTTGATCATGACGCACCACGGATCAAGGCGTGAGTACTTTTTTTGGATTAAAACTTGTGACACAAAAGTCCTGGATCATTTTGGTTCAAAATTGAGAAGAAATCTTCTTTGGTGTGTTGCTGAGATGAAAATATGTGTTCTCGTCAACCAGTGAGTACATAATAATATCTGTAGATGTCAGAGAAAAAAAGTCCTTGTACATTTCATACTGGAAACTGATAAGTTTGTGACTCTTTAAGGTTTGGTGGAGATATTCTTTGACCGTATAGGCTGGTACCATTTCGCATGAGGTTAAACGCTCCGGAGGTGACACCTGTTTGGCTGACGCAGCGATGGGATTTGTGGGCTGTCGAAATTTTTGATCAAGAAAAATTTAGGATGCGGGTTTTTTTTTTTTGCGTATGTTAAAGTGCGGAAAAGAGAAACCAAAAGCTCAGATGAAGAAAAAGGGATCTTGATCGGAATACAAGTTTAGGTATATAATAAACAGAAAAGACAACCAGGAACATTGTTTTGGACTGGACTAGCCCTGGGACAACTATTGACCCGACAACTTCCGACTCCACACTCCATACTCGAGAGATTTCATTCGGATTGGTTTTTCCATTATATTAGTATGTCAGGAATGCTTATGAAATACTCGTGCTTGACAACTATATATACAATGTACAACTGTTGTGGACTTGGCAATGAAGCAAACCAACATCACCCACTCTTACCAACAGTTTCTACAATCAATTCCTTCAACTCCCGCCGCATCTCTTAGACATGCCATCTACCTCAATTTCCAACCTCGTCCGACTCTTCGCGTTCACTGCATTTTTAGGACTATGGGGGAACATTGGCCACTGTGAAGCTGCAATTCAAAAAGCTGGACTTGTTCAAACCGATGAAGCCAAAGCTCGCGCCACCGCAATCAGAGATGCCTTTTCGAGTGCTTACCAGGATTACATGCAATTTGCTTACCCTGCAGATGAGAGTACGTCTCCTCAAAGTGAAAAGGCGGTGTCTTGGGTTTTAATAGCCGCTTACTCATTGATTTTTCCATTCTCAGTCCTTCCTGTCTCCAAAGGTAGCCAAAATACTCGCAATGGCTGGTATGCATTGACTGTTTGCTGTTGAAGGATGAGCCTTTGTTACTAAACTACTGGTGTTTGTTTGTCATATTCAGGTCAGCTAGTCTTGTAGATGCACTTAGTACACTTTTTGTCATGGACCTCAAAGTATGCAATGCACCCCCCATCAAATTTCACGGGTGGTCTTCACTGACCAGCTTTGACGAATGAATTTGCGCTTGTAGGATGCATTCAATGATGCGGTGCAGAAAACATTGAAAATCGACTTCACAACCAGTCAAACTCCCGATGTCAGTTCTCACTTCTAATAGATCATTACTTGATTGCATTCTGATTTCCCTTTGAATTTCTAGCCAGTATCTGTTTTTGAATCCGTTATTCGTTACGTCGGTGGCATAGTGGTTAGTTGATCTATCATCTTTTCCAGCAAGTATGTGAGGCCCTGACTTGAGTGCAAATACACTCTCAGTCAGCCTACGAGTTATCAGGGTCGGGGAATCAAGCATTGCTTCATCAGGCCCGTGTGCTCTCCGATAAGCTTGTCTACGCATGGAAGGACAAACAGCAGCAACTTCCTAATGGTTTCATTTGGTTTCACAACAACACAGCGGCGACGAGCGTAGTCAGCTTAGCTGAAGTGGGTTTTTAATACACTAAAACTTTGCGTTTGAGCGGATGACTCACATTTGGTTCTCTTTCACCATTTCCACATCAGGCAGGCTCGTTGATTATGGAGTTTGATCGCTTAAGTCTATATACAAAAGATCCCAAGTATCGTAGTGTGGCAGAAAGATCAATGAAGTTCTTGATGAGTTAGCCACGATTCGTTTTCTACCCATCTCATCAAATCAAGCTTCAGCGTAGATCCTGAAATGAAAATTCATATCCTTCATGAAAAGATACGACTCAAGTTTTTCCTGGGCTACCGGCATTGATGTACAGGGTATCGGATAATAGTATTCAACAGGACAAGGTCACCTGGGGAGGTCAGTACAGCTTACCGAGGGTCCTCTTTGCCTTCACTTGTCTATCGCAATCGCGGCTGAGTTGTTTCACTTTGGACCGCATTCTGTTCTCTTTCAACGAAACCTTCATTCTTTACAGCAAGTGCTGAGTGAGTTATTTGAACCCATCCCTGATCAGCTGACGTTGGTTTCTGAGAAGAGTCCTACTTGAACTTAGTTCATACTACGAGTATTTACTCAAATACGCCATTTTGATTACGAACAAGGACACATCATATCTAGAGTGTATGTCCTTTCACTCCCGGAATCTATTTGGGAGCTCATAAAACTGATGCTTGCAATCAAACCAGCCTGGAGGAAAGCAGTCGGGTCTTCGATCAAGTACCTAATCACAAGCTCCACTTCACAGAATATGACATATACGGCCGAGTACTCTGCGTCTGAAGGGGGCAAAAAATACTTGTCTTCGCATCTTGCATGCTTTTCTGGTAAGCTACCAGAGTTTTAATTAGAAGGCATTTCAGATTGATTAATGTGCCCCAAAATTTCCACAGGCGGGAATTGGATGATGGGGGCCAAGATTCTCAATGATCATGAGATCCTGAGGTATGGGACCTTATTAGTTGATTCATGCATGAAATCCGTTGAGTGAATGTTCTATACGGTTTGCAGACTGCTACATGAGAAAACATGCTGATACAATTTTTTCCTATTGTATTCCTTCTGTTGGAAAAAAGTATACGAGCACCCATAGTGGACTGGGACCGGAAATCTTCAACTTTTTTGGACCTAATGGGGAAACCACTGGCGAAGGAAAACCATCGTCTCAGGTTAGATTTTAGCTCTAATTTTGAAAGGCATGAATGAATAATTCATGAGATCGATTTTCATATTTCAAATACTTTAGGATGTCGAATTTTACAAAGCAAATGGGTTTTACATATCAGACCCAAAGTATATTTTACGGTGCGTGAACTTCTTACCTGGAAACGATTGAACCTAAGCAAATTACAGGAGAAACGTATTGAATGATCAAAAATTGATCTCCTTGGGGATTGCCTATAAACTCGAATTTGTTATCATCAGACCCGAGGTCATCGAATCTGCATTTTACGGTTGGAGGATCACAGGCGAAAAAAGATATCAAGACTTTGTTTGGGGAGCCTTTCAAGCTCTTCAAGCCAGCTGCAAAGCTCCAGCAAGCTACTCCGCTATTGACGACGTGAATAGCCCAAGGCCTAAGCTATTGGATAATTGTGAAAGTTTTCTGTAGGTAATTCTGTTCTTGATTGGATAGAAGTTCTGGTTGATTCATTTTTACTTTTACTCCGATTTGTGCATCTTACGCTGAATTCCTCAGTTATGCAGAAACATTTAAAGTCAGTTTTTTTTTTTTGCGTTTAGGGTGCATGCTTTGGACAATTTAAGTGTACAACTCGAAGTGGACTAATATTCGTCTTCCTCTTCACATTCTTCGTTGATTGTAGTATTTCTATCTTACATTCGCATCACCCGATTTACTATCTTTGGACGAATATCTATTCAGTTGCGTATGCTTTGTAATCGTTCTTGGTACTTTGTGGACTTGCGAGCTCACCGTTTTTTTTTTTTTTCTACCCTTAATCGCATTTCTCAGATACAGAGGCGCACCCCTTTCGTTATTCCTCCGCCAAGGACTCGCCGTCCACTTAAGTTGCAGCAGCAAAGAACGCGCGGGGGTGTTTGCATCTGGGGCAGCCTCTTGAAATGTTGATTACTTTGGTCATGGGAATGGTGGTAGGGGTAATAGGAGCATCTTGTTGCATATTTAGTATAAATAGCACACCTGTAGATTGTACTGTATCATTCTTGGTTGGGACCTTGGATTGTATACCTTCTCTGCATCTCATGTACTTGAGATGCACGTCCCAGAGGAAAAGTCTTTCTCTCACCTTTCCTCTTTCGGATTCTCTACGTGCATCTCAGGTTAGTCTCTTTCACTCTTTGATCTTTCATTCTTTACTTCTCAGTTAGTGATTCAAAGATCAATCAATATCAACTTTCCTCTTTGGGATTCTCTACGTGCATCCCAGCCTCATCAGTTGGGTTCTTTTCACTCCCCTTCTGGCGGGCGAGCTCGCCTTGCCCCGAGGGAGCTAGTGAAGGTTTGATAAATCTTTGGATCCCTTACCACTTTGGCTGAACCTTTTAAGATCCTCAACTCGTTTCACATTTCGGAATAAGGGCTACTTTGATGTGTGCTCTAGTTGATGTTTATAACAGTCCTCGCTCTTGGTTCCAATAGCTCTTGAAAAGGATTTGTTGGCGAATTCCCTGATTCCAATACCAGGCTCCTAAATTTTGCCCTTTTTAATTAACTCAACTGATGGTATTCATTTGATGTGTGCAGATAATCGTGTGGAGAATGTAGACAGGAAGAAGTATGACCTACTTACGATAGCCACTTGTAAAACTGGGTGAGAAGTTGACACCAGGGGGTTTACTGTATCTTTCTTCACCAGAGTTAGCAGAGAGTAACAGATGACCTGAGGAGCTTGGCATGGGGAGACTTGGGAGAGGAGGACGTAGTATGCCCGTCAGGCTCATATCTTGCAATGATGTGCACCCCAATGAAACGACCACACATGTTATAACAAACCACCGAATCAGATGACAGGAGAGGGGCCAGAAGAATGAGGCGGTGGGGAACAGTCGTTTTATCCGCTCAGATAGGCTGAGAGTCCTTCGCGCTTTTCTCTGGAAGCAATGCTCTTGCTTTGATCTTCTTCCTGCTGACTACAGATACTTGTTGCGATCTAATCTTTTTCTTTTGTTGAAGCTGGCTTTGACGAGCGCTCACTAGAATTCCGAGCTCCTTATTGTCTTTTAGGATTTTGATCGGTCTTAGTTCCGGAGCCCGGCGGCAGCTCTGGCCTGGCGATGCTGAGCCTTCGGGAGGTACTGATTTCCACCACGCAACCATCGACGATATGCGAAATGGGTTGTTCATTGATGCCTGGTCAACACAGGGACTATTCACTCACCCGTTGCAAGACTGCTGAGAATGCAGCATCTTGCGGATCCATGATGGTGCTCGTACCCGATCGTTCTAGATACTCACCAGAGTCAAGGCACAGCAGGAAACCTTTGATTTTGACATTCTTGCCCTTATCGTACCTATTGTCGATCCCGCTCAAAGGGACAGTGTATCACCTAGCAGTGGCTACGCAACGACCTCAAGAAGAGTATCAGACGACCGCGTGAAAGCCTGTTCGATGCGAGCTGCTCTACTTATTACTGGCCAAGCAAAGTCTACGCTGTTTCCAACATAAATAAGTTTCCTTCTGAAGTGGTTCTGCGCAGTGTACCCTCAACGCTTGAAGGAGTCTTTCTTTCAATGCAAAATGCCATCCTTTTCTCTGGAGTTTCTGATCGTCTGCTGTGAGTGAGACACATCTCGGAACCACCCCTTAAATCAAACTGATAGTGTGCTATAATCAGTATCAATAATCGCTTTGGATGCCACTGCGATCTTACCCAGGTACAAACTATTCAGATGCTTCGTCTTCTTCTCTACCGCCTTTCATCGGGCTCCTTCCCTGTGGAGTCTGGACTCACACATTTATGCTTTCTTTGTTGTCACGTGGCTAAACTTCAGGAACGAAAGAAAGTCTGTCAGTTCGGAGCTGGTGTTCACGGGCGTACCACGTGCTTTCCCTTACGTTCACAGAATCCAACGACGGAAGCGATGTAGGCTGTTGCTATATCTTTGTTCCTTGCAGGCTTAACTTGCCTTGCAGATATATGAGGATTTGTAATCCATACTGATCGTTGTTGAACTCAGGCTTCTGTGTTGGTGGCAGGCTGAATGGAATGGGAAATATGATTGCAGAAATGCCCTTACTTGATAATACGAACACAGGCGGAAACTTCTTTGGGTTCCCCCTCTTTTTCGCGGGATTTGATCGTTCCGGGCTCTCAAGCGCGTTCAGCGGAGGTGACAGTAGCTACGGACAAACCTCACGATTTATGAATCGTCCTGGTGGTCCACCCATTGGGCTGCCCAACTTTAATATGATGACCTCTGATATCAACCGTGTTAAAATAAATAATCAAACAGGGACACGGAACTCCAGCGTCTCTTCGCAGGCCGCGGGTCCGGGTTCCATACTAGCCCCACAACCATCAAATAGAGTTTCGAGTCTTGAAAGAAATCTGAATGGTACGGCGATCGATCGCACAACTTTGCCGCCTGTTCCAGGTGAAACGTCAGGTCGAGGTGAAAGAACAGGACAGCTCGTAAAAATCGGGAGAATTCAAACTGGCCAGATTGAACAACCTTGCACTTTGGATAAATCACGAAAACCTGGAACCCCATGTCCTCCTGAAATGAACAACAGTCTGTCTGGCATCAATCGGGTAAGCGAGAATTCTCGAGGAAGCGGGCAGAAACCCAGCCCATATTCCCAGGGCATCGGCCTCAGCGGTGTACGTAGCCCACAGCGAGCAGGTCAAGCCCCAAGTTTGGAGAAAGGCTCAAATAATAGGACCACATATAGCGGGACTCCATCACTCACCTCAACTACCATACCGCAGACAACCGTTCAACCATCTCAAAATCAAACAATTGAACAACTTGTAAACCTCGGAAATAATAAAACTGGCCAGATCGGATCGCCCTGCAATTCGGACGCACCTGGAAAGCACGATTCACCATGTGACAGTCAAGAACTATCTGAAAACTCCAAAAACGCGTTAACAAAGTTTGGAATTTCTCTTCTATCAACACTAAATGGTGTGTCAAGTAGTCCTGTATATATCTTGTGGGTAAAGGAGAAGAAAAAAAAAACCCCCACTGACTTTGTTTTGGCATCCTCAGCCACCAATGCTGGCTCCGACGCCCCAAAAGCCTCCAATCTGTTTTACCATCAAATCCACAAAAATTCAAGTACTTCTGTGATTCAGATTGATCCAAGAAAGAACAATTCAATTTCAAATGATGCTCTCAAAATTAAAGGAATTATCAAGTCGTCTTTCACTGGTCAAATCAAGGTATCAGGAACAGTTTCCAATTCAACAAGCTTTCAGAAAAATGATGAATCTCTAGATCCATGTTCAGATTGTGACCCTTAAGTCCTTCTTGCTTACTCATAAATAGATTTCTGTGTGCTCAACTTTGTATTTCTTGCGGGTATGCAACTCTGTATGGCTTGAATTTCTCAAAAGTTATAGTTTGGGGTTTTTGGTTCTTTTTTTTTTCAGAGGTCTTATGATAGAGCCACTTTGGCTTATGAATGTAAATCATTTGACCAGATTTTTTATCGTTTTAAGGTTTTCATATGTTTGTATCATAGGAGACACAAGAGCAGAGTTTTTTTTTTCATATTTGTTTCAACTTATCAAAGGAATTCCAATAGACAATTACAAGACAGCTAACATGGGGAACATTTGAATCTTGTAACAAAAACTTTCAAGACTTTTCAAGATCTGAGGTTCCTACAAAGGACAGCCACTGTATTCCAAAATATTTCTGCATGATTTTCATACTGTGGTAAAGTTATTGAGTTGAACTCAGTTTGGTGAACCTCATACCATCACACAGCTTCAACTGAATTTATAAAAAAAAAACATAAAAAACTTTTGAGATTGGCTATTTCATTTAGTGGTAAATATTGTGAATGAGAAACAAAGAGAGAAGCCAAGTAGACATGACTTGAGCAGGTCGTGGCCACAGAACTTGAGAATTTATGGAATGTATCAAAATTCCCTAAACTAGCACACAGAAAAAAAACCATTTAGCCATGTTGTTAAGAGGGATGCCGAGATGAGGAAGACACTTATAGCTTTACTTGTCTTTTAGCACCTGGGGAGTATAATCAACATAGTATTAGGATGATATTTCAGAGAGGTCTGAGAAATAACTTTACAATATTTACATGTGAGAAGGCCATTATGCTAGAGGACTTAATCCACTTTACACTATGGCCAACTAATCATATTGTACTTTATTTTTATTTTTATTTTTTTTAATCTGGAGAGTGCAGACCCGATAAAAAGGTGGGCCAGCGCATGTCTAACATCCCTCACCACTAAACTGCTTGGGTCTTGACAAGAGATTAGCAATGTTTTCTCTCTGTGCCCTGACACATTGTTAATGTGATTTCAAAGCAAAGGGATAGGTACATGGAGGGTACTCTGGTCAATTGCCAAGACAAGTTTGTAATTGTATGTCAAATCGGATTCATGTTCATTCGTTGGTGATGGCAGCTGCGGCCCCGTTCGGACCTTTGTAAAGAGCAATGCTGGTGAGTCCGGGTAGCAGTATTGTTGCTGTAAGTGTACGTAGCTCCAACCCACAAGCCGCGCGTCTCAAAATTTGTGAGACCCAGTTCAGAAACTTTTGCAGCAAACCTCAACCCATCCAAGGCCTCAACTCAAACCTCAGTAGAAAAGCCAATAATAGATAGATAGAATCGGTCTCATGGCTTCCCTACGAGCTCAGCTTGCCTCCCTTGCCCAATCCAACCCTGATTCCACACGGTTGGACTCGGTTGCACGCCGGGATTCATACATTTACTCGCCAACTCAAGCCGGAAAGCTATCACTCGATCAGGTGCATCAGATAGGACTCGATGGATTGCAGCAGCTCATCATCGCCGATAACGCATTTCAGAATTTCCGAAATCCGCTCTTTGGTGAAGCTGCGAAAAGGACCGATCGTACTCTTCTCGAGCCAGAAGCAGCCGCCGATTTGAAGCAAACCATCGATCAATTTCTGTTCCGTCTGGCGCCACATATTCTCACCAAGCCAAGCGCCTATGCAATCGAGTGGCTCGTTCGACGATTCAGGTAGGTCTTTGCGTTTCTATCACGCCCGTGGTCGCTTAAAGATATGAATGAGCTTAATTCATGAACATTTGACCGTTTTGCTCGTACAGGATTCACGAATTCGATGTGCCTACATTGATATCCATCTTTCTTCCTTACTATGCCACCCCTCAATTTATGGCCATCTTGAACATTATCCGGCTAGAACCGCATCCATATCTGGCTTTCTTGAAACCCGTCAAGAAAGCGCGATCTGGCTTACCGCAAAAGCTACTGATTGACTCTCTCATCAGAACCCCGGAATTACTACGTTACGTCGCTCGGATTCTACCAACGTTTCTTGAGAGCAACAGAACTAGCATTCACCAACCGCTTGTTGGATTTCATTTTGCAACCTTCCTCGGCATTTTCAAGACTTTAGCTCCGCAATCTATGGTACACGAATCCTTCCCGCAACCCGTGCTCGCCTCTATTCTTCTTTCCATCTTGGAAGGCCTCAAGACACCTATTATCGACGTCAAACTCACTACGTACATCCTTGTGACCAAATTGGCACTTTCGTCTGTACTCGACAGCAAGTTGCTCAAAAGCCTTATCCAATCACTCATTGACAATTACAAACAATATCCTGTTGTCAATGACAATGCCAAAGCTGAGCTCGGATGGTGCAAACATGACGAAGCTTTCCTTAAAGCGCTTATCATCCTCTTTCAATGTAATCACAGTGATCAAATCCC
>KI574716.1:5195-19086 GCA_000500245.1 Cronartium ribicola 11-2
AAAAAAAAATTAAAAATTAAAAAAAAATTAAAAAATTGGTTTCTCCTTTTTTTGATGTTTTTTTTATCTTTATTTTTCGTCACACATTTTGTAAGTTAGAGCATCATAAAGAGAAGGAAATCAAATCAAGAGTGTCGGTGAAAGACCAATAAATGTTGTCTATTTTTTTTTTTTTTCAACCGCCTCACCTCAAAATTATATATATAAAATAAAATAAAAAAGCTGACTGTTTCTTTACAACACGTTTTCAATGAATCACCATTGGGGGGTTCTGCATAAACATGAATTGATTTCTGTGATAAGTTGAGAAAGACTGCTTCATCATTTGAGAAAATGAGTCTATGCAAAGCTGCGGAAATCTTGACCTCATAAAAAGACACAATCATCACAGCTTGTAGTTAAGGACAGGAACTATATACCAATTGAAATTATCCAAGCTCGCTGTTCCCCGGCGCAAAATTCAAGGTTTCTTAAAATAAATAAAAAAGTTCCCGGGGAGACTGGTAAAGATAGCATTGAATCATACAAATACATCAAACCATCCTTCCTGATAGCATCAGGCCTCACAAACCGTACATATCAATTCTTTCCCCCTTGCGCGCACTACACTACTTGAAACAAACTAGAAAGTTTGGAAGCAAGACATGTAATGTAAGATTTAGGGGCCACACCAAATCAAGACACACGCGGTAACAATAAATCACCAGAATACATCCATATGAAAACTGAATATTTCTACAATCACTACTATCTATGCGCCCAAGACTCGATGTACACAACATCCAATTCCCATCTGGCCACAGTCCTCATTTTTTCTTGCGACGATTTGATTTACCTGAACTCGAAGGTGGTAAGGCTGGGTCAATGTTATGAGTCGTCGGTGGCGGGACAACCAAAGTACCCCCTCTTAATTCTTGTCCTCCTTCTTTCTCAATCTTTGTTTGCGCATCTAGAAAGAACATCACTGTGTTTTGTTTTGACATAGTCAGCCAAAGAAAAGTCAAATTTAAACCAGAGTTTGCAAGAAAAGCACATATCATGGAAAAATGACTAACAATCCCGTAACTGATCTCTTAGCTCGCCTACTTCTTCCTCTAAAACCTTCGTTCGACGTTCACCTGTTTCACGCTCATTCTCTAATTTGGTTAATTTTGCTCTCATTCCTACTCCCATGGCTTGTTCCTCCTTTAACTCTTTCTCAAACCTTTTCCCTAATTCCATCGCTTTCTCCGCCTTACGCTCTAATCTCACTCGATCCTTCTGTGCCTCTGCGTGAAGTTCATCCCGCTCCTCTTCAACGCTTCTCAACCGTTCTTCGAGCTCTTCTACTCGCTTCCGTAACGCTTCGTTGGCTACTACATCCGAGTTGGCTTTAGGTATAATTGACTCTGATTTAGTCGCACCTAGACGAGCCCGAAGCATCTCAATCTCTTGCTCGTAAAACGCTCGTTGAGAATCGAGCTGCGAAGCGACTAAATGACCAAATTCTTCAGAAATCGCTTCTATCTTTGATTGTTGCGCGGACTCATTTGGACCCGGACCACCACCACCACTTCGAGAGTCAAACACTGCAGAAGATAGAGCAGGTAATTCTACAATCTGATCACTCTTGGTTTGAATTAATCGATGTACATAACTGGTTAAATTTTAAATCCAACCAATTCATTCCATCATTAGTTTTGGTGTATGACTCCCAAATTCAATCGTTTCCAAAATTCTTTTGAAGAAAGAAAAAAACTTACTTATCACTTACATAATCCCAAACTCTTTGAGAACCAAGTTCCAAAGCATAAAGATGAGATGATTCCTCAAAATGTTTATAAGCATGACCACCTTGATAACGACCGCAACCGAGATGACCACAAATCAAACAAATCCAAAGATTAGCATCACTACCACATGCAGCACATTCACTTAATTCATCTTGTTTTGAATCTGATAATTTAGTTTGAGAATAACGACAAATTGGACAACGTGAATCTCCCCAATTTGATAAACATGCACAATGAAATGTATGTGAACAAGTGCTGGTCATCAAACCTGTACTAAATCATCAAAAACAAAAACAAACAAACGTGATCTGGTCAGGCTCGATAAGACAGGGAGCAGATAGAGAAGAAGAGAAATGGCCAGACAAACACAGATGGGTCCATACGTTCTAGACAAACTGGACAAGTTGGAAGTTCATGTGAAGTAGTCGTGACTAGATCAGGTGGAAGTAAAGCAGGAAAAGTAAAAGGAGGTATAAGTGATGATTTAAATTTAATCGAACGAATTCTAGCCGTATGACAAATTTCCCTATCCTATAAAGATAAAGCAATACTCAATTAAGATTTTACGATCAGTTTATTCTGATATCGTGTCACCCAAAGATTATACAATCGTAAAAAAACAAACAAGACATACTTGAAGATGTGAGAATGGTCGACCATTGAACTCATGAGCAAATCTATCTGCAAATGGTCTTGACCTAAACTTTATCAAGCCCATACATCTATTCGGTAGCGCATCCCTATTACCGATCAATTGCAAAACATGTGTAAGCCACCATTATCAAATGTATAGATGTAAGTTATGAAGCACCTTAACATTCTAACACTCTGAATAGATTCCACAAAAGGTGAGATGAAAGCCAAAAAATCTAATAAATATGATATGAATGATCAGATCTAAAATAGCTGAGAACGATAATCATCACAAGAAGAGACATTCAGAAATTAACCTTGTGCAGTCATATAAGAAGGTATAGCCAAGACACCAATAACTGTACCCTCCGTATCTTCCTCACTTTTAGTATCATCAGGATGACTTGGACTAGATCCTTGTTGTTTATGACTTCTAACGCGCTGTTGTTTTTTAATCCAAGAAGGATCACTATCACCTTCTAACCAACTAGCTTGTGAGTCAGATGATTTACTTAAATCTGATGCGTCATTAAAATCACGATAAAGATGTATGGTACCATAACCGAAATCAGTTGAACCAAGTTGATATTTCCCTTTACGTTTTTTTTGATCATCATCATGTGGTACAAATCTTCCAGTTGGTAAATTGATTTGTGATCGAGTTAGTGATTTTTCAACTTTTCTTGATGTTGTAGGTAAATCAAAAGTTGAATTCTTCATTTCAAATCCTATTCCTTTCTCTTTATTAGATGATGCCTCTAAACCAGTTAAATGTTCAACTGTATTATCAAAAGCTGGATGATAAGAAGGGTAATCAATCCAATCTACAGCTATTGGTCCAAACCTGTAATCTAAAGTAGGTGCAGGAGTAAAATTTTGAGGAGCAGATTGTTCAGTAGGTGGTATAATTGAATCAGGTTCGTACCAATAAGCTGCTGGACTGATAGGTTTTGGTTCAGGTAATTGATCCCAACGTTCTCCTAATCTTGTAGTATGAACTTGACTAAAATCTTCCCAAAAACCAGCTTGACTAATTGGAATATAAGTAGGTGAACTAGCTATTTGAAAATCTAATTTCCCTGGTAATCCTGTTGCAGTTGGATAGGGTGTACGACCGGCTGATCTAATTGAACTTGAACCTCTCAGTATACGTCTGGATGAGTTTGGTGAACTACGATCGAGTAAAGTGATTTGTAGGTGATAGACGGTCATGAAGTAAACCAAAAATTTGAGCGATGATACTAAGATTCTTCTCAACTGGTCTTCAACTCAGACCTTTCAAAGTCTTTTAAATACCAAAACCAAGGAGAGTATGACGAACAACGGACAGTGGCTGTAGCCTGGCGCTCTGGCGAAACGCATGGGTTTCAAAAGGCGTTACAGCCCTGAAAATATGTGCTTACAGAGAGATCACGAAATAATCTACCTCTCAACAATCTAACTTTCAATCCATATTACCCACTATCAACATGCTTGGCATGGCTCTCTACTGATCCAAGAGCATTTGCTGTGATCATACACAGACACACAAGTGTCTGATTACCTCAAAATTTTGGACAAAAGCTTGTTGAAATCAACAGTAGATCACTGTATGGGTATAAATGCCATGAAAGAAGTGTTTATTTACCAAATTAGTTTAATAAAGAGAGAACAAAATTTTCTGGGTTTGAGATTGAAAATTTGAAAGAAGACTCTAAGCTTACTACTGCTTATGGAAATAGAAAACATGGACACATGTGAGTTTCCAAGAGTGTTGTCAAGACCTGTGATGTACCTGGCAAGGCTAGGCCTGAGATGTGGCATGAAAGAGGTGAGAAATAGCTCTGTGATCACAAGTAAGATGAGATTGTAGCGTCAGGGTAAAAGGGAATACTCCTGTCCCCTCTCCTACATGTATTGTAGCACCTCCAACAAAGTTGCATTGGATGGAGATGTCTGACTCAACATTGGACACATCCATACAACCCAACTATGCCTTTGATCAACCCCCCTCTGGATAAAGAAATAATCACATTGGACAGAAACATCTGATGTTGAGTTGGACATGTCTGTCCAATGAAAACTTGTTGGAGGTGTAGTCCCTAAGAGCATCCACAGCAAAGCTTGAATTTTCTAGGTTTTTGCAAATGTGGGGCTCAAAATGTCAAAAAACACCGCAGTGGACTCTGGAAAATTTGGGACGAGACCTCAAGACTCTTAAAATTCTTGTCAAGAGTCTCCAAATGTAGGGGTTGTTCAAGACTCTTGAATTCAAGTGCAACCACTGGTGTAGGACTACAAACATCAACATGTATGTTTATACCCAAACTTTTACAGAAAGACATTGGTCAAGACCCCCTCAAGATGGGTAGTCCCACAGCCAACAAAGTTGAGTTAGTTGTGTCTGTCCAATTCAAAGTTGTTGGTGGTGCCTGCTGTGCAAACAGCTTTTTCTCAACCCTCTATATCTGAGAGAAGGCATCCCTGGGCCTGATTGGGACTCTCCAAAATCAGGGCTTGGCTGCAAATTCTCTAAGCAGGGACATGTACACAACTCAAGTGTCACCATGTCAGCAGAGACATGATTACAGATGGTGTCAGCCTGGGTATATCATGAAGACATGTCATTCACTCATTTCCCTGTGTTTGATTCCAGCCAGTGCGACTATATAAGTCCTGGCTTTCTCTCTCTCTTTTTTCGGATCATCAAATAATAATCCTGTTTTCCATCATCACCTTACAATTTTATTAAAACTTGACCATTATCCTCGAATCATTAAATTTGTTAGTGATGGAAATCAATTTTTATTTGTTCCATCTCTCTCTACTTACTCCATTCTAAAGTATTAGGTAAATTATAGTAGCTTTCTTAATACCTTAGCCTGACAGATGGTAATCATGTGTAACAGATGAAATACATAGTGTACCCACATATATACATACTGTAGCATATGTATTATATAACATAAGATATACAATAGTAGTGTAATAGTTGAAGCCACACCCCAGGCTCAGGTTCAAGAGTCACAAGCATTATATACATGACAGGAGCCAACTCATAGGCTCTGTTGATAGAGTAATCAGCCACAAGTTGGCCCACATAGCCCTGTAATAGCATGAGCTGAACCCCAAGACAGCCCCTATCCTAAGTGGAAGGAGGAAGTGTATTTCAGGGTATATAAACACGGTGTGTAAAAATTGTTTTGTCTTGTAAATCAAAGTAAAATCAAAGGTGAAAAGCATGAAAATAGTAAATAGATGTCATCTTTGATAAGCTTCTGAATGGATTTCAAAGGCCCCCAAAATCACAAAGGAACAGGTTTGGCTCTCAAAAGTCTGGGGATTTGTTGCTAAATTGTTTTTGGAATTTTTGAGACAACTTCAAAACACCTTTCTGGGAGACAAAAGCATGGCTTTGTTTTGCATAGGTGATTTATGGACTCATCAAATACATTATTTTTTTCAAATGGAGTCCAAAAAATCTGAAACAATGAAAGTATCAAAATGGAAATCTTTAGATACTCCAAAAAAAAAAGCAGATACTCTAAAAAAAACAGAGGTTTTAAGATAACTTGAATGCTTTTTCAGGTGAACTTCAGGAGAACTGCTTTAGGATGTTGCTTTTTGACCTTGATCCTGAAAATGGATGAACTGCAAAGACATAAAAATAAATAAAAAACCAGACTAGAGAAACTTCAGTACTTCATCTTGGTAGATATAATTTTTGACAATGTTTCACCACCCTCTTCCTTTTTGAAACCTTCATTCCAAATGCTTGAGAAGGGCTACCAAAATGGATCAAACATCTACATTTACTGTGTGTTTATACAGAGTTTCCAAGACAATGAAAAGTCTTTAAAATCACTAGAAAAACCACAGGGAAGTCCGGCATTATGAGAAGGGATGTCTGTTTATTTGCCGTTTTTTTCTTTCTCCAAAATTTGATACAGAGCCAAATCTGAGAAAAGTACCACAAAAGCAATGACAAGGAATTCACTGCATTGAATTTGATTTCTTATGATGGAAAATTTGGAAGAACTTGGATTTGGCTTTCAAAAATTTAAAAAAAAATTGGATCTTTTGTAAACATTCCTCTATCTTGTGATTTTTGAATATTTTGATGGTCTTGGAAATCCTGTTCAAAGAGATAATAAATGTAGTCCTTCTAACCATTTTACCACCCCTTCTCAAGAATTTGGAATGAATGTTTAAAATTGAATATGGTGGCGAAACATTGTCACAAAATAGATCTACCAAGATGAAGTACTGAAGTTTCTCTAGTCTATTTATATATATATATATACATGTATGTCTTTACAGCCATCCATTCTAAGGCTCAAGGTAAAAAAGTAACATTGTACAGACTTTCTCTTGAATCCCAAATGAAAAGGCCTTCAATTTTCTCTAAAGCCTCTGATTTTTTTATTTTTTTGAAATATCTAAAGATGTCCATCTTTATGCCAGAATTGTCTCTGATTTTTTGGAATCCAATTGGAAAAAAGTAAAATTCATTTAAATGACACATTTGTTGTGTCCATAAATCACTTATGCAACAAAACTATGCCTTTGTCTACCAAAAAGGTGTCCCAAGGTTGTCTCAAAAAAAAAAAAAAAAAGCAACAAATCCCCAGACTTTTGGAATCCCAACCTTTTTTTGTGCCTCTAAATTCTAATCAGAAGATTATCAAAGATGGCAGGTATTTACCATTTAAATTGTTGAGATTCAATTGACACAAAGAGATAGTACACTTATTACAGACATACCCCCAATCAGAGCATGCTTCTATAAGCATCACCCTAGCTCAACTTAACTTAAATACTCCTATCTCCTTACCCGGCTCCTTTCCTCATCCGCTGAAAGAGAGATGTCTATGTCACTCAGTCTTAGATCAAGCCTAACTTCATTTTCCTACGTATCTGTTATACCAGTGAACCCCCCCCTGTTCTGAGACTTTCACATAAATGCTTTTCATCTTTGGTTTCACTTTAATCCCCAAGTAAAAACACTTTTTGCATACAGTCAAACCACCTCCTTTTTAACTAGGAGTTTCCTGATCTTTTCACTTTTTCAACACACATAAAACCGGAAGCACCAGCACAACATTGAGGCTAACTTATAAAAAAAGTATCTGCTCAATGGTTCAAGCACCTTTCTGGGAAAAATTCTTTGACTTGTTGGTGGTGTCACTTTTGAAAAAAGGGCCTGTTGTTAAATGCATCTGGGTCTGTACGATCCTGCTTCCTGAGGTTTCTTTGAGAACAATGGCAGATGATCTTGATCTATCCGTTTTGGATCACCAAGTTGAAAAAAAAAAAACCTGGACTCTTTGTACAATTACAGTTTGGCTGTGTTTCTTTCCAGTGAGAATGAGTTTTGACTGGGAGAAGAAGGAAATTTTAGCTGAGTTAGGATGATTCCAGAGAATTGAGTCCTTCTTGAAACTCTTTGGGTCCATGGGACCCAATTAAGAAGTTGTTGCAAACAATCTGTACACAACTGTACTCTCTTGTTGTCAAGAGAGAACTTTGTGAACCCAGTGCTTCTTCTTTGGAGGTCACCAAGGGTAGGTTTGCTGAGAAGTTTGAAATCACAGGTGGTTACCTGTTATTATGTGGTAAGGTGAGATTAGATACTGATCCTTTCTCTACCCTTGCCCTGTTAAAGATAGTGCTTACCTGAGAAGAATGAAACATGAAAGAGTAAGAAAGAACAAAACATCTGTGAGATAGTGAATCAACATGCTGAAGTTGTGATAACAAGTACCTAAAGAGGAAAGTGTGATAGTGTTTGTAAGCAAGTTGTTATGTGGTAATGAAGGTGAGCAGTACTTGGCTTGTGATCTGCAGACTTAAAGTGAGTGTAGTTTGGGTTTAAACAACATGAAGATTGAAGGTTAGGAGAAAACACTGTGTCAGATTATGCAGGTGGAGGTGATGATTGAGGTTTTAAGGGGGGTGGGGTATTTACTCACAGTCTCTTTTCGCAGATGGAGAAGAGAGACTGGGAGAGAAAAAGATTGGTGGGGGTATACGGAGAAATTTGTGTGTGGTATAGGGCTATGCTATTGTTGGTTTTTGGCTGTATTGAACTGATGGAATCAGAACACTGTAACATTTGCTCACATAAAATTCATTCAGTCTGAGACAAACCTGCTCAAGGTTTGCTTGGTCGTGGTTAAATACAATGAAGCTCAGTGGAGATCTTTGGCGAAGCTCTCAACTTTTGGACTTTAGCACAAGTCAAAAAAGAATCAAACAAACTCAACCAATCCTGCATCAGCTGTAACTCCCTTTCTGACTTACACAAGGGATTCTAGTTAAGTTTCTTACATATATATTGTTGCTGTACTTCCAGGATTTTTGGCTTGGAGGCTGGCATGCCAACCAATTTTTTTGAGGTGAACAGACTGTTCACAGCAATGGGTTGACAATGAGTCCCAATTGAATTGGCTATGTTAATTTGAGTTTGACCAATTGAGTTTGTATTTGACATGATTATATAGTTTTTGTCACTGAAGCTCAACCACAACCTGTCTGAAAAATCAAAAATTTGATTTGGGTCAGCTTTTTATTTTACTAGGTCTCACACCTATAAAATCTTGGCAAAAAAGAAAAAGAAAAAAAGTCATTTACAGGGTAGGCTTATATAGCCCTAAATTGGAAAAATGACAATTTTGTGTCAATTCTATCAGCCATTTTTTTTTATACCCCTCATATTTGGACTTATGTACCTACCTAACATAAGTGGTTAAGTACCCAACATAAATAGTTAGGTACATAAAATAAGTGCTTATGGACTTAACTACAGCTACAGTTGTTGTCACTGAAGCTCAACCCCAACCTGTCTAGGAAAAAAAAAAAAAATTAGAACTTTGGGGCTGGGCTGTGGCTGAGCTTCAGTGACAACAACTGTATGTTCATCAGAGATTTAGATTGGTGTTTTTTTTTAAGTGTGTTTTTGCTTAGCATTACACACTGTTGTACCCTACTTAATAAATGGAGGCCAATTCACAAGACAAAAAGTGCCAATCAAGGGTACTGAAAGATTTAGGTTTTCTGAACCAATCCTATGGATGCAGCAAGGTTATACCCTGTTAATGCTTAATGGACTCTCATAGCCTGATGAGAGGATCAGGGGTAGCCTGGAGTAGATAAGCACAAACACCAATTTGAGGAGGTGAGTTCAGAGTATGGTGTGAGTGATTGATGTTGTGGAAGGATGAAGAAACAAAAGAAAACCCTTCCATGACCTCCAAAGTAAGGAAAAAAAAACAACTATCACAGATGTGTGAAACCCATGTGTAGGGTTATGGAAGCATAGAACAGAGAGTGTAGCTCAACACCTCTAAGCTAACCTAGTTCCAGATTGACTAGGATATTGGCATTGGAGTATTGCTCAGATATTGGGATCCAAGCCAATGTTGTTGGTAGTGCTGTAGGGAGCAGAGGGGGTGCATATGCTGATGGAAATATACCCCACCAAACTGTGGATGTATCTTGGGAGAGCAAATTTCAAACTGTGCAGACTAAGAACATTGATCAAGGGAACTATAGACCTAAAAAAAAAAAATCTAAACTGCCTATAACCTTGTCAAAGTGTGCAAGAGACCTAAGACAGTGAAGCACATTTTGCCTTGTAAGCTTCCCCTAACTTACCAGGTAATGACAGATGCCATATAAATCATTTTCCCCATCTCACAAATTTTTGTGGACCCAAGACCACTTCAGTGTGCCTAAATAAGGCACACAGAACCATGACACCATTATCATGAACTCTTGGCATTTTTTTTTTTTTTTGGTGACTATGAAAAAACCACTCGGATGTGAAATCTTTGACTTCCTGCTTTGAGTTTGTATTTCAATTTCAATAGCCTTTCTTTCCTACATCTTCTGACATTATGAGCATTCACCAAGCTGGATTCAAGCTTTCAACCAATATAGGTGAGAAAAGGTACAACAACCATCACTACAACTCTCTTATAGGTAACCGGTATATTTCATGGTTGTGAACGCAGCAACATCTTTGTAGCAGCATTCAAAATGAAACAAGATACAATCAGGAAGGGAAACGGAAGCTAAGCTGGATTGGGAGTGAGATTGTAGTTGGCGCAGTGAGCAAGTACCAAGCAGAAGTCATTCAGCAGTGTACCAGTACATGTACTCTCGATATAGATTTCCAGAGTTGACCAAGCCATTGGCGCTGCGGTCAATGCTGCAAGCTCAAGGTGCCCAACGGCTTTCAAGAGGTATAAATCTAAGGTTTGAAGATACACAAACCGACTATCTGTCTTCTTCAAAGGTTCCTCATCATCTTGATGAATGCATTTTACTTTTTTTATGAAGGTCTAGAGATACCTAGAGTAGCCTAGTGATTGTGATTTGAAATCTCTCCAGAGTTTAGAAGAACCATTTACTTTTTCTTGAGAATTTTCAAAGGTTTTTAATAAGCTCTTGTTTACTGATCTGGTATCAGCTAGTAAAATAGTACTATAAGCATAGAGAGATGTGCTTCAGGCATTAGAACCCAAGTCTGTCAGCTAAGCATAACCTCACGCAATCAAACGCACGATCCACGAGCGAAGATCCGAGTGAGAGACCCTTCGAGTGTGTATATAGGACAGACCATGGACGATCTCAGCCGCAATGATCCACACGTCGTTAGGAGTTCAATTCTGAAAGAAGAAAAAGTCTCAGTATCACGTATATAATCTGGATATCAAGAAACAAGAAATGCATACATTAGCCTTGTTGAAAAAAATGTTACAGAGTTTGATCCCTGATAAGCTCCACAACAACGAAAAAAAAAAAAAATGCTATCAACAGAAGTTCATTCAATGAAGTTGACGACGGAAATGATTTCTTAAAAGTGTCGATAAAGAGAAAATGTAAGCCGCAATTGAATATCCTTCTTTTTTTTTTTTTTTGGAAAAATGTGTTTTGGTATTGTAAATTTCATTCAAACTTATCGCGCAGCTGACCAACATTTTTCTTCCTGAATTCATGATTGTTTTCAATGAAAAGAATGAGAATGAGACTACAATCAGTGTGCGCGTACATTACTAGGTTGAGCTCAAATAATTTGAGTTTAATTCAATGTTTGGCCTTTACATTTTAAGGTCTTTTATGCAGATTCTTTATTTTGGACATTAAAGCATTACATAATATTAGGGTGCTGTAACATTTTTATTGTACCTTATAACCAAGACCCTTATTCGGGCAAAGAAAGTACCTCTACCATCCTGTTACCACTAACTTTCACCCACTTCCCTCCAAATACCTTCCAAGTCTTTACCCCCCAATCCTCAGGAAAAAAATTCCTTATACCCTTCAACATGCTCGGTTCTCGTAGCCAGGAACTTAAACAAGCCACTCCAAGTCTCGATGGATATGTATTCCAAAGAAAGATCGGGCAAGGTTTATTCGGGTCTGTCTGGCTGGCCTACGACCTCAAAGCGCTGAATCGCTGTGCTATCAAAGTACTTGACTCTTCTTCTATGAAAATGAACGAGATTGACACAGAGATTTCTGCCTACAAAGCTGGGAAAGATTGTCCCTTTATTGTCAACTTCATCGGATCGTCCTACGCTGGAGGTAGATCTTTTATCGTTATGGAGCTAGTAAGGGGTCAAACTTTGACCTATTGCAACCTGGCTAAAAAAGGGATCGTAAGTACATTATTTTTATGTATCGAAACGTGATACTGCGACTTGTGCTTCTTTCAGAATTGGACTTGCAGCGATGCGAGGATCCTTGTATCCGAGATCGCCATTGCTCTTGACTATATGCACACTCGAGGGATTTCTCACTCGGATCTCCACTCCGGGAACATTCTTTTAGATGCTCATGGTCGTGTTAAGCTGATAGACTTTGGTTCTGCTACCTTTCATAACACAGCTTTAAATGGAAAAGATGACCTAGAGTTTGTACACGATTGGAAACAATTGAGCTACATTCTTTACGAGATGGTCACCGGAAAAGAGTTTGAGGTGAGAGAGAATAAGGCTGACAACTATACAGGCCCTTTCTTTTCAGAGTCTCTCGACATCGATCACTGCTGTCGACATTTTATCACCTGGATCTCAGGCTTTGATAAAAGTTGGCCTAAACCAACACTGGAAGATATCAAGGATCACCCCTTCTTTGAAGACTTTTCTTGGGAAGAGATTGAAAACTGTTCCAGTATGGGACCATTTTTGCCTCCACAGTTACTTTGAGTCCCTTTTGTTTTATGTATTTGTAAATACTATTTGTTCCCAAGTTTGAGCCTCTTAAAAATGAAATGAATAGATAACGATTTTTCACACCCTACGTGGCCACTTTGTTAGTACCTAAGTATATCACTTAGGGTGCCTGCATAAAGTTGAACTTGATAACTGATGAAATGTCTTGGATTTCATGTGATTTCAAAAGTAAAAAAAAAAATGTTCATTAATTTTTCCTCATGGTAGACAGCTCGAGATCAAGTGTAGTCTCTTACACATCTTTTTTGTCATCGACTTTAAAGCAAAGTGTTTTTCTTTCTTTCGACCCTCTTTCTTTCCCCCCCCCCCCAAAAAAAGCCCCTCCCGGCCTACATTTTTGTGTTTAGGCCATAAAAATTCCACTCCAAGTAGCCACCAAACGCAAAAAAAAAACCAATACTCTGTACCCTGAGAGACATTTTGAGCACACAACGGCATCAGCTTGGTGCACGAGACCGGAGTAGAGCAGAGGGAGAGAGAAAGCACCTGTTGGAAGGTGGCGAAGACAGACAGTAAACAGTCCCTCTTGCAGGATTATTTCACCCTCCTTCTCTCTATATGCCATCCCTTATATACGTGCACATTAGATACTAACCCAAAAGTTTCTTGTCTCAGATTCTTTATTGTAGTGATCGAGATTGATTGCATTTGAAGGTGCTTACAAGTCTCTTTCTAGCTAACTATTATAGCCTAACACATCAAAACAACAAAACTCATTTGACAACAACCCTTCCCCAAATACCTTTACACAGGTGAACTTGCTGATGGTGAGTGAGCCAACCAATAGGAACCAGCTTCTATAGCCTTTCGGATTCGAAAGTGAGCAGATGGAAGCTCGTCCGGATGTCTCTCTTATGAGAATGTTCTCACCGGTATATTCACTTGAATATCGAGAACGAGACGACTTGTGCTGGCAATGCGACTGATTTTGATACCGATCGAGCGCCTTTGATCCCTCTTAAAAAAAAAAAAAATTTACTCCCCTCATCCCTTGTTATCTTTCTTTCTTTCTTTTTTTTTTTTTACAGGATATTTGTCAAATCTTCAACTGGTATTATTATTATTAAACCCAGAGTACTTCAAAGCTCAAAATTAAGGAAACCATAGACTTTTTTTTTTTAAAAAAAAAATTAATCATATATTATATTAGTGGTTCTCAAATATTACCCGGTTTCCGAAAAACCCGGTACACCCAGTTGAATTTTTGGCTGTAACTGGGTGTACTGGGTTGACCCGTCAGATTTCAGACCCTGCCACCCAGGTATC